>VZSZ01007948.1:4390-43877 GCA_013398815.1 Ibidorhyncha struthersii | reverse complement strand
AGGCCCGGCCCGGCCCCGCCGCCCGCCTGAGGCCGCCGAGGAGCCGCCGGGCTCGCCTCGCCATGCGCCCCTGGTACGTACCCGCCGGTGCGCTCCCTCCTCTCGGCCCCGGGGGCACTGACAGGCTGCGGGCGGCGGGGGGTGGAGGGACGGCCCGGCCCGGCCCCGAGTCCCCGTGGGGGGTCCCCGCGGGAGCCAGGGGCCGGCGGAGCGCAGAGCCGGGGGGGTGTGGAAGTTTCCTGAAGGACCTGTTGTTGGGTGAGGAGCCGCGGGTTCACATCTGCACCGTGAAGTTTCCCTCCCGGGGCTGTCCTGTCCGTGCTCCCGCTCTTCACCGCCGGGCGGTTGGGTGGGATTCCCTGGAGGGTTAACGAAGGATGAGGGGTTGGAGCCATGCCCTGGTAGATCTCTGACAATATTCCCTTTTGATTCTTCAGAAACGGCAGGTTTAGCTCCTCGTGCCCAACGGTGCTTCGTTACTCTTTAAAAAACAGATAATATTTATTACTCGTGAAATAATTAATGGTTTCATATCACATCACTCAGAGCTAATGTAGATTTCGGTAACATGAGGCTGTAAAAGTGCCTTTGGCATTAGGAAGGCTGATAAGGAGCATCAGTGCTTTCGTGATCTGTGCCCTGCGGAGCAAAATACAAAGCAAACCAGGTCTTTAGCTCCCTGTTTCTCAGCGTTGCTGTCTTCTTGTCTCTCTTTGTTTCTGGCTGGTACCAGCCAGCACCAATGTGCAAGCGATGACATCGCCAGGCAGATGTGCCGGGTTTATCAGTGCCTGTGTTATGCTCGTGGCGCTGGCTGGGCGTCCGTTGCCTGTGGCATATTTGAAACACAGATTTCCCAAATGCGCCTTTGGGATCTGGTAGACTGTGATATTAGATATTTTGCCACTGAAAGTGGTGGAGGAGGAAATCACAAGGGTAACGGAAAAGGCCATCGTGGTGGCCCACTGCAGTTCAACACTGGAAACTTTGCTGCTACAGATTTCGCTTTAGTATTGTGTATCGATAGTTACTTAGCAGCAGCTGGACTAAGTCACAGCAGATAAGATAAGACAAGACATTCCTTTTCCTCCACAAATACCCCATGCTCTTCATAATGTCAACTGAAACTGTGCAAGAACGTATCAATTGCCAGTGGATGTTTTGTGTTTCATATCTTATATGTTTCCAGAGCCCTGCTGCAGCCCACAAAGGCCATGGAGAAGAGGTTGGAAGCCAAGTTCAGCATCAGCGCCCGATTTCTGTCACGGTACTGCCTGGGAAAACCTGCAAGGGAGCTGAGAAGTCTGCGGCTGTTTTACCTGTGTGCTTGCCTGTGTGCCTTGTGCTCCTCAGCAGGTGATTCTTCTGTTCTCTCTGGGACTGTGTCTATTTTTTATGATATTTATCCCTCTTGCTTGTTTAAAATATTCTGAGAGGAAGGTGAAAGTATTTGCTGCTAGACATTGTAGCTGGTTTAAAAAACAAACTAAACGCCACCCTTAATAGTTACTAAATGAGCTGGGCAGGAGAGACATGGAGCATGAGGGGGTTACTTCTCGTGACACTGTATAGCTGTTAACCAACTGCTATTTTGAGTCACCAGGTGGTCAGCAGCAGGGTGTCTGTCTGTCCCACAGCTACTGTTGTCCATCTTCACACGTGCTGCTGGCTTTCAGGCACTTGTCTGTATCTCGTAGAGACCTTTCTCTGAGCTGAGAATCTTTTCTCTGCAAAATGACCAAGTGATACTCTGGAAAATAATTTCAACTAAGGAATACTGGAAGCAAGTTGGGAAGGCAAGAACGTTTTTTTAGCCCTCATGTATAAGACTCTCCCCAGATGCAGTATGTCAATAGTCTGTATTTGCCTACAGGCGATTGTTATGTTTGATTTTTTAGTTCCTGTTCAAACTTGAGTAACGAACCTCCCGCTCAAGTAAATAACCAAGTTAGTGTCTTGTGTGGAAGTTTTCATGTAATGGATTGCGTGGGGGTTTTTGTATTTAAAAAGTTCAGATTCTGGCTTTTCAGAGACCCATGTTAAGTTCCTGTGTTTTGAGGCCACATCTTCACCAAAAGGTGGTGTTTTTCCGATGTGTGCAGGTAGCATTCACCAGATCCTAGATAAGAAAGTTTGTTCTTTGCAGTTTTTTTCTTCTGTGTTCAAGTTGCAGTGAATTACATGTTCAAGGCAGTGGTGACTTCAGTGTATATCAACGCGTGTGACAGCAGCCAGCTGATTTCTTTTTGCTGGAAGGTTGCTATGTCTTAATGGTAGCAAGGTTTGAAAAGGGGGTGGTTTTGCTTTGTTTCCCAGTCTTGTGGACATGTTCTCTAGGCTGTTGCAGTGTCTCTGTTGTTTCACCAGGCCTTCCTGGACACTTACCCAGTGACAGATTTGATTAAGCTAATGAGCTGTGAGACCTTAATCAGCTAATTTAAACCTGGAAAGACATATTTGTATTCCTGGTCTTAGCAAAGGGTTCTCAGCACTGTGTGTTTGGATGGTGTGTCAGCTGGATCGCATGTTTCCTTGTAGACTGGGCTTCCTGTGTGGTGTTTCCTGCCTTTAGTAGTATCTTAGAAGTCTAGAGCTAGAGCTGCCAATGCTGTGTTGCTCTTAGGGGGTGTTCCAGACAGTACTGCAGTGTTTGAGGGCTGATCTGCTTGGGAGAGTTAAAACCCTGAAGGCTGACGCATGTGCAGAAATAAATATGTGACATAGTTGTCTTGATGTGGACACTTTTTCCACTGTAGAGTTCTTGGTCTTGTTTGTGTCACTTAGGCTGCAGAGTTTGTTAAACTGAAGAGGAATTATGGCTGCCTGGAAATTAGTGTGATCATGCAGAGTTACACAAGAGGAACTGTGTTGACATAATTGGTTACACGTGACAGATTTTAAAAGTCCATAGAGTCAAGTCTTTAATCATTAATCTGATATCAGGAGGGATTAACTGCCTGAGTAAGTCCGTGAGCCTGAGCTTATTAATAGAGCCTGTTCTTGTCGCTTCCATTCCCCTGCTGTTCAGCAAAGCTGTGAGCTGCATCACCGGGACAGGAACTCCCGAGTTCCTGAGAAGAGCAGTGTTTTTTGTACCAATATACTAGAGAAGAAAAAAATGGCAAAAACAATATGAAGAAGTGACTAAGCACACCCACTGTGCAGGCGTCTTGTGATTTGTGTTGTGCTAGGCTGGGCGGGCTGCTGGGGCTTAGGAGGGAACTCATCTGCAGGGATATTCCTGCTGACGGGTTTCTCATGCTTTTCTCTGAAGCTGCTGGTATTGATGCTGTCAGTGACCGGATTTACTGCTGGTCTGACCCACCCTACGAGTTCCTGTATGTGTGTGTGGCTGCCTAGGGTCCAGCACAAGGAACTGGAAGGGACTGAACAGGCTGTTCTCTCAGTAAGCCGGTACTCACTTCATCTTTCCAGAGATGAAACGCAAGTGTAGACTGAGGAGCTCTGCTTTCTGCCATGGCACTTAAATAAAGTTGTGTGAATGTGTGGTGCCTGCCAAAGACCGTGGTATTTGCTTAGATGAAAATCAGTATGGTTTCGTGGAAAATGTACACCTAGAATGCTGGGCTGGAGTGTTGAGAGTTGCCTGTTCACTTCTGTCATTCCTGAGAGTTAACTGAGTTTTAAGCTATCCATGTACAGCAATTCAGAAACCATACTGGCTAATTTCAAATAAACATGTCCTAGGTGGGCATTAGCAGAGTTCTGGAAATGAAATCTGGCCAAAGCATAATTCAAATCTCTTGGTTTAGCAGTGGGTTAAAAGAGAAGCGGAATGCTCTCAGCATGGCAGTGTTGTGTCATCTGGGCTAAGTCATGGCTCTGGCATGCCTCGGAGATGCTTATGGACATTCAGGTTTTACACAAGTATTGTATTTATTCGTCTAAAATGTATGTAGTGATTTTTTTTCACAAGGGCTGTCTTCCCTGGGTGAACTTTTCTTTTAAACACGCCCCACTCTGTGCTTAGTTGTAAGCCTGTTACTAGAAAGCTGCTGCTGAATTTCACTGGGTTCTGTATCAAGCCTTAATTTGAGTGGTATGCATGAGCCAGGGCTGACATCTGAGGAGAGATGGGTGAGCACTGGTCGAGGAGGAGGAGAGATTTTTAGGGATGCGGGAAGCAGCACATTTCCCTTTTGCACAGGATATATTAGGGACAGTGCCTCACCTTTAACAGAAAGTGATTTTTTTTTTTTTTTTTTTTAACTTAAATTGAATTTAATTCTTNCTAAACTGAGTCTTAATGCTTAAGATCCTCTTGAAATCCACAGCAATTCTTCTGGTTGTTCTTTGTTTCTCTAAGTCTGTCTGTCTGTGTGTGTGTACGCACATATATTTGTGTGTACGCACATATATTTGTGTGTACGCACATATATTTGTGTGTACGCACATATATTTGTGTGTACAGCCCCCTCGCCTCGTACTCTGTCCTAATTCCAGGCCCATCAGGTTAGTGCCAGGTGCTTGTCCCTGCCCATGTGAGCAGTGGTGTCAGGGTGACTGTCAGTCTGAGCACTCTGGGGTGTAACGAGGTCAGTTGTTGCCCTGGGCTGCCCGTCTGCTTGCTCTTGAAGGCTCTTGAAGGAAGGGCCGTGTGTTGACGAAGTGTGACAAGGACGGTGCTGATTTTAAAGGCGCTGTTATCAACTTCTCTCTCTGTTGAACATATGCAAAGTTTCATTTACATGTTGCAGTTGGACATGGCTCGGTGAAGAGCTTCCCCTCCTTCTGTGCAGCTGTGGGTTCAGACACCCGCAGGGAGCTCTGCTGCACCATGACTCGGTCACAGATCTCGATTGCGTTCCATTGCAGCTGATGCTAGCTTTCTGGAGTCTTGTCTTCAACTGCCTTTGCTGAGCTGGCTTCACAATAAGCTATAAATAACACTTTTGCTTCCTGCTTTCTGAAGTCTCAACAACAAATTTTTCCTGGTGGTGGTGAGAGTTCCTTTTTTGGGTTGAAATTCTTGGTTTAGCAGGAGATTCCACACAAAAGGTGCACGAATATGGCCATTATCTTTTATTTAAAATAAAAGTGGCTAATCCATTCTGGGTGAGAAAATCATTGTATGTGGATACCTTTAATGATCAGGAATAGAAAAGCTGTTACACCTACTGTGGTGTTTGGGACAACTGAACTACAACAAAATAGGTCCTCAGTTTTCCCCACTTGCTTTCTTTGGTCATACAGGTTATAAAAGTGCTATGACTTTCCCCTTCCTCCTGCACCTGGGGGTGGTATTAGCTGTGATTCAGAGGGCCAGTGTTCCTTGGCATCTCAGTAGTGTGAGGTAAGTGTGTTTGTGCCTGGAGTTCAAAGTCCTGAAGTCAGATGTTTCAGGTAGCCTAAACCAGCCAGAGCGGAAGACACCTGCATCTGTCTGTACTGTTCACGTCTCACGGAGAGTTTTCCAGGATTGATGCTTCAGGAGGTTGTGGCTGACTGCTGCTTGTGAGCTCCAGACTTGATAAGAAAAATACCTCCCCCTCTGCACTTCTGTCTGTGTCATGGTTGGCACTTGGAAAGCTTCCAGCTGTGTGAGCCTGCCGTGGCTCAGCAGGGCTGCCAGAGTTGTGCCGGGCAGTGGGAACCTTGCGTGATTTCTTCCCAGAATCATAAAACGCGCTGCAGTGCCATCACCAAATTACTTTTACTTGGTGGATGATGACATGGAGATTTTTTTGTGGCCTTTCTCCTGTGCCTCAACATATTCCATCTTTAATGTGTTTGTAACTTGGAAGTGACAGGGGAAGTGGGGTGAGAATTCTTTTCCGGGGAGACAGACAGATGGATCAGTCTCTGCATCCACGCCTGTTAATTTGTTTAGTTCCCACTGTAGTGAACGTGGGTATAATGCAACATGAACTATGTATTTATTCAGAGTTACTGGAATAGTAACTTGTTACTGAATTACTTTATATGCTGTCAAGAGATACGGATTAAGGTATTATAATTTCAGTTCAGGCTTCTTTATTTTAATGGATAAAAAAGTTTCCCATTTGTGTAGTGTTGAAGAACTCCATTCTTGACAGGCAGGGAGCCAGATCTGGAGCATAGTCTCCAGCTGCACCACTTGGAGTCCAGCAGCGTAGTTTGTAAAGTAATCTTCCAGTGACCTATTATCCCGTGGATGCTGAACACAGCACAGTATAACAGTCCCATAGGTCATTAGTCTATTTTTAGGGAGTCCTTAATCTGCAGAGCTCTGAATTTTGGAAGCCTTTAATCCATTGATCCCTGCAAGCACTCTAATTTTTTCATGCTAAGAAAAAAAAAAAATCCATATGCAAAGCAGTTGCTGCTTTACCCCTGATCTGAGATCTGAAGTTGACTTGACTCTTAAAAAGTGTTTGTCAGATAATTTTTATTCTAGAAAGCACTACAGTGGAGCAGGTGGCAAGGACAGGCCTTGCAAACCTCTGTTCTGGAAGATGTGACGACTTCTCAAATGGAGCAGTTTCACTCAAGTGACTTGACTTCAGACATCAGCATGGAAGAGGGAAACATGCCTTTATACTATGAACTGAGCCAGTGTCGCTGTTTCCTGAGTTCTCCTTCAAGGCAGACTATGGGCAGAAAGGCAATGCTGTTTGCTGGTTAGAATAAGAAACTGTACTTGGGATTCCTGAGTTCAATTTCTGCCTCTTAACTTGCTGTGTAACCTCAGCCTCACTGTTCAGTCTCTGCCTTACAGGACAGGAATGTTTCTCTGAAACAGGAATGTTTCTGGTTTTGCTTCTTTTATTGCAGATGGATTTAGCTCCATCGCCATCAAAAAGGGGGTGGTCCTGTTGACAGGAGATTATTGCTTAGAACCTTGTGCAAGTACTGGATACAGAGGGCAGGTATAGATTCCGAGAAGCCCCCATTTTACTGTCCTGTACCCTTTCTCCCGCATTACTCCTTTGCCCTAAATTCATCTTGACAATAGTGATGAGTCCACTGCTTTGAAGGACTGAGAATTGTCTTTATTTGTCTTCCTTCCCCTTTCCCAGATGCAAACTGGAACAGATCTAAATGCGAGCCAGGGAAGATCCTGTTTGGTGGCCGTTTGAGATCGTGGGAAGATCACCATTTACAGCTTCTGGAAGGATTTCATACTGTACAGTCCTGTCAGACTGCTTGCTGCCAGAGCCCCACCTGTGATGCCTTTTGGTTCTTGGAAAATATGTGCATCCAGGTGAACTGCACTATGCCTGGCACGTGTCAGGCAAACAGGACTGGCTTTTCTGACTCAGTTTTGGTGTTTTTAAAGAAATCACAAAGCACAGAGCACTTAAAGTTTCAAACAGACGGTTATGTGAAGACCTGGTTTCACAAGTGGTTGGATTGGGGCATCCCTGTCCAGCGGACAAAAAGACTGCGGAGGTCATCCCAGAAGTGGAGCTTGGCAGGTAACAGGGTGGAACTCCTGAAAAGGGAGATAGCAGCGAGCCCCAGCAGTGAGGCTGCCACCAGAACATCAGACAGCAAATCTAGAAGCAGCCGAAGTGAAGCAGAGCGCTTGAAGGATCAAGTACTGAGGCGCTTAGTGGCAGACAGGCCTGTTCCTGAAGGCCATCCAAGTCAAAAGGAGGACTCGCTGACAAATGGACATAGTCCAAGAGAGCAGAAAACCAAAAGCCCGTTCCCCCCTAAAAGCAATAATGCAAACAGATCAAGTGATGCAGACGGTGTTGGCTTGCCACAGGTAAGTGTGGTTGCTGGGGCTGAAATGGGGCTCTCTTGGACGGCTGGCACCCTCCTGCTCAATCTCGCTTTATGTGAACTTTGCCTTAAAACTGCTGACATGACAGGGTACCTTTCTGGACGCCTGTTTTCAGCCTGCTGTCAACAAGGCAAGGCCAAGGGTTGGGTTTTTCACTTGTTCTTTTTGGGGGGTAGGGGTTTTTTTCCTCCCTTCTTCCTAGCTGGGATAACCTGTGTTTGGGAAGTTGAGGGGAGATGGAGGTCATAGGAACACATCCTTTTTATAATCATACACTGTACTTGCCAGATGATGAGGAAAGGTGAGATGTGATGTCAGTGGGGAAGTGCCTGGGAGTTGAAAACTGTTGCCGGTAAAAGCACCACAAAAAGCAGTCTTTTTTAGATCCACAAAAAATAATCTGTTTTCCTTTGAGTGTTGAATTGAGGCAGTTAAATATGTTATTTTATAGACTCATGCATAGAGTTTCCAGTGTACTTTCACTGACAAGCCTGCTTGCTTGAGTTGGCATTTTAATGCCAATTTTTTTGTTCTGTTTTTAAGACTGCTTCAGTTTGTCAAATCCACAAAAGCTTACACTGGCATTAGTTGAGTGAAACCAGTGTAGTCTCTACTCCAAACATGTACAATGTTAATTTAGTAAATCTAGATGTTAGTCTTAAGGAGAAATTGGCAGATTTCAATTGTTAAACGATGTTTGTATTTTTAAATCTGCAAATAGTTTTTCAAGCCTTATCATACAAAAAAGCCCATGCACTTGTGATGGTGAAATGGAATTCTTCTTTCTGAAACTGTTCTTTAAATACCTTTTGCCCTTTTTCTAGGATCTGGCACTGTTGAAGCCTGATGCCTTTTCCTGTAGTTACATTCTTGTTCTGGAAACTTGACTGCGTTTGTTTCTCTCCCTTGTATTCAAATCTTGGTTCCAGGTAGGGCTGTGACTAGTGTGAGCCACCACCCTGCAGAGCAGGATGTGGAGAGCAGCCAAGGGACACCTCCGAGAGCTCCAGGGAGGCCTGGGAGGCATGTGAAATCATGCACTGAAACTTTACAAATGTTTGATTTTCCAGAACCCCACAGCATTTAGCGCTGACTCGAGATCTCAGCTTTCTCTCTCCCTGCGGTATTGCAGCATTTCCACGCTGCCTGTTCTTTCCTCCTCCTAATATTTGAGGCTTCTGCAGTGACCCCATTCTCTCAGTTGTTATGCATGCAACGTCTGGGGAGCCTTCTTCGCAGCCAGTCTTAAATGTCTTCTGTTGTTCTTGGGTAATAGTTGTTATATCTCCCTGCTTGTTCAGTTTGAAGTGTTGCATTCCGAGTTGCATTATTACTGTTCAGTGCCTGTCCAGTAAACTGGTTGCAAATATTAAACTACATGGATTAATCAGCTTCTGAATATTGCTGAGTGTCCAGGATTTCCCATCTTTAGGAAGCACTCTCCGTTGTCATTAAGGTGCACTGTTGGATGTATGCTGGGGAAAGGTTTTTCTTCTTGTTATTGATTTTTGCTAGTGAGAAAGTCCGAATCTCTTGACAAAATGCAGGTTCATCAAAATAAAAACTTCTTCCTAAAATATATTGGCTGTGATGGAATTCCTGGCAGTCACATCTTTGAGGTTTAGGAAAGAGTTTCTGGGGAGGAGAAAGAATTTAAAAATCCACCTTAACAGGAGTATTGAGTTGAAGCTGGTTCTACACAGCCCTGGGCTAATTCCTTGATTATTGAACCATCCAGCTTTCACTGGCAGAATATAAGGCAAGCTATGCAGCTGTCCTTGCATTTCTGATCTGAGAGCAGTTTAATTTAGGCCAAGGATATAACATTCAAGGCTGTGTACTTGGGACGTGGCCAGCCTTTGCAGGAGGGAGATGCTAAAGCAGGGAGTTTTCCAAGCTGGGTTGGTTATGGGCTAGAATAAGTAAAGTTACACACATGATGAAATCAGTAAAATTTCACCTGGGCTAGATTTGGTCCAGTACATGGAGCTAATGGCTTCAGCAAGCGAATGCTGAGCATCTAATACTGTATTCCTAAAGAAGGTTTGGCAGGTGGGCTGGGAGGTGAGGAAAATACTGGATCATCACTGCATCCAAAGCAGTTCATACCTGGGAGCATCTCAAGTGGGAAGGGACATCAGAGGTCAAAGTGGCTCTGAACTATTCTCTAAAAGGGGCAAAATAAATTAATGTGCATATTCTCCCATTTTGTTGATGTGCGTTGAATGTGTGGCAAGGCAAATCCTTTCCTAGAGACCCAGGGAAAAGTCAAGTGACTGTTTTAGAAAAACATTGCCTCACTGAGTTTTAATTTTCCTCTTGCAGTTCTCATAGCTCCGTAGCCATCTGTAATGTCCTTTGGTAATGTGCAGCCAGCATTAATTTGTAGTTTTACTGTATCCATGCTATGGAACCAGAGATGAGTGAAGGAGAGTGTACCAGGATAAAAACCGCAGTGCACGCTGCTCATGAGCCCGTATCTAAGGAAGGAAATTTGTGTTTTTCCATGAGTGAGTGACATTTTCCAGGCACCATTTTTTTTCCTGCCTCACTGTAGAAATACTTGTCAATTGTAAAATATAGCAATGCATTTAATAGCCAGTCAGGACAAGTACTTAAGCGCAGCACTGCTGATGAGAAGGGCTGCTGCAGCACTGCAGCAGTTCTGCAGGCAGACCGCGGAAAAAGCTGCAGCCTTTAAAGTGGAGTTGTTACAACAGAGCCAGAGAGCTCAATCCTGCACTCACAACTCTGTCTGTGGTTGGCTACTGTTGGCCCTAGTGAGCCCCGCGTTCAACTCGTGCTGTCCTGTTTCATGCTAGTGCTGGGTGCTTTTACACTATGAGGAAGGAGGAAAGGTCTCTCTTCACAGCCAGCACTAATTCTGTAATGGTTTGTGACATTACCCACATTTTTGTGTTTTAAGGGTCTTTACAGACATGGCACCTGGTGCAAACAACTAAGGGCACAGTCTAAGCTGAAAAGAGCCTATTTTTTTAATTCAGACCAAGGCTTGGGAAAGGGAGGCCCATTTAAATTAAAAAAAAAAAAAAAATACAGAACACAGGTATTTTACTTTCAAGCAACTTAGGTTCGGTGTGGGTTCTGATGCACATAGCTGCTCTAGGTCCTTCTTAGAGACGTGGCACTCTCAGACAGGGAGCCCAGGTCACTTGTGCCAGGCCAAAGGCAGTTAGGGGTTGGAACTGCAAGCATCTGATGCTTCTGCGTTCACTCAGGCCAATGTGCCACTTCTCTCTATTTTCTAAGCTAATAAGATAGGACAGCTGGCAAACTTCTAGTCTCCTCCTCATTTATCCTCAAGAATGAAATCTTCTGTTCTTTGCTTTAAAGAATTCAGGGTTATGGAGTAAAGATAAGAAATGTCTCAGCTTGCAAGCATTAGAGGCATTTTTGACTGTTATGTTGCCCCAGGCAAAGCTTATCTAACTCAGCTCTCCACAGACATTTGGCTGTCAATTCATCCTGAAGACTTCTGGGAGGAAGAGTAACTGTAAAGTTTTTTTTCTTTTAGGCATTAAAAAGTGAGTCAAGGAAGTGTCCAGCTCACTGAAAATATTACTGAGCAAAGTGGAGACTCGGCTGCTGTGCCCGGTGGGCAGACGCTGGCGTCCCACGTGCTGTTTGTGACAGCAGGTCTTGCAACACATCTGGGTTGATTGTTACTAACCAAAAAGTGGTTCCCCGTAGTTTGAAGTCATGGAGACCTTCTGCTCCTGTGCCTTTCCTAAAGGGTCTGTCTCAAGTGTCCAAGGTCCTGCCTGGCTGTTCCCCTCGTTGTGCCAGTATTTCTAACTTTTTCTTATTTGCTTACTTGGCAAAAGGGAGTCAGTGTCTTGAGTCATGGAGGGGTTTGAGACGGTGCTGCTTGGGACAGCCAACTGTCCTGAGGCCGCTGATGAAGAGCAGCACAGAGCAGTATGCCAGATCTTGCCTGCGTCTTTGCTCCAAAGAGCCCGTATTTTTGTTAAAGATAAAGGAAGCCCATCAATAAGCAAGCAAATAGAGAGAAACAGCTTATGTGCATAACACTAACAAATAATGTTTGGCTCTTTAGTCCATAAAGCTCAGACACTAATCAAACATACAAATTAATTGAGATGTTTTACGTTCTGTGACTGAGGGAAAGTTAGCTGAGATATGGGGAGAGGAAATTATTTGCCCAAGACTGCAAAAAATCCTCCTTGAAGAGGAGCCTTCAGTGCCTTCATTGCTACTCCTGGCTGCTGCAGTATGTGCAGGATGGCTTTATTTTTACAACCGGCATTTAGTGTTTTCTGAGGCCCAGCCCACTTACTGATGAGGATGTTGTCCACCATGGTCTTGAGCAGTTTTACAGTTCCCGTTTCCTGGACCGAATGCCAGCAGCATGGTATGAAAGCTTGAGAATATTTTCTCCAATATGAGCTTTTGATCGTCTCCTCTAATGGACTGTAGTGGTGGGCAGTTCAGCTACAAAACACTTCCCAAGTCAAAGATGGTAAATTGCTTCATTTTAAATATTTAGCAGATGTTCTCAAAATAGAGTTAGCTCAACAAAATGTGCTACACACATGTACTTCATGGTGGAAGGTGAATTGTCAAGACTATTGCCTGACAGGCTAAGAACTCGAATGGGGCTAGGTACTGTAAAAGGAATTTTCTGATGAAAGAAAGGAAATTGTTACTGCCACTTTGATTATTTTCAATAAAGTGGCTCATCCTGTAAGGATGTGAGCAAACTTTCTGCCGCAAGCTCGGCTCCCTGCCCCAGCAGCATCTCCCGTGGCATGCACGCAGGGAACTGTTTGTGTCAGGTCACCTTGCTTTGAAGAATGATTCTGAAGTAAATTTCCTCTTGCTGCAACAATTTGATTATTACATAAAAATGCCATTGCAATCTTCCTGCTTTGGGCTTGCCAACTGCACAGCTTTAGAAAAAGGAATATGTGGCCAAAACAAATGGCCCAAATGAACCCCGCTTCCTGGACCCTGTTTTTTGCTTCTGTCTTATCCCACCTCTCTGTTCTTTTAGCTTCACTCGCTGCAATTTTGAACCTAGATCCACTCTCAGGTTTGCCACATCAACAGCAGTGATATTTAAGATGGTGTAGTTAAACCTAAGGTCCTAACCAGTGTTCAGCTGAGCTAGAAATGGCCTGTCTGCTGCGGAGGAAGAACATGGAGAAACATTTTAGAAGAGAGAAGGGGAAGCAGTAAAACATCATGCTTCTGGGAAAAACAAACCAGGGACTTTTCAGGTGCCCTAACTGAAGGAGGTGGAGTGCAACAAACGTCATAAAACAAAACTGATGTTCATCATTCAATCAAACTAAGACAACTTTTTTTCTTTACAGATCCACACAGGAACATCTGCACCCTCAGTGTTGGCTACGTTTTCCAGTCCTGTAGCACAGGGCTTGACAGCCACTGGGAAGACAGAGAAGCCTGGGCAGCCAGATGATGCTTTAGTCCATCCTCACTCCTCAGATGTGTTGCCCACAGTCAGCCCTGTGCCAGGGAAGAGCACAATGAAGATGCAGACAGCTACTTCTGTGCCAAGTGGTGTTCCCACAAACGGCAGTGTTTCTACAATCCAGACCAACACTGCTGCATCACCAAGTACTACTGCCACCACAACAGGTGAGGACCTGCAGTGCTCCAGCAAATGGCATTTATTTGGGTTTTCTTGACAAGGCATTGCAGCATTGAAAAATAGAAGATAATTTCAGAAATTACGGTACCTTTGAAAAAGTGCTGAGATACATGCTTCAGCGCAGGTGCCAGTTGGACCCCACTAACTCATGAGGTCTGAGCATGAGACTTTGGCATCATAAATCTGCTTGTGAACATTGGATCTATTTCCAAGAGCAGCTTGAAAGTAATGGTGGTGTCCTAACTCCCAAAGTGAAAGTTGAGATGTGGTGCAAAGCATAGTCCGGCGAAGCATTCTTTCGGTAGTCTTGACACACTGCTATCTATCAAGTTGAGCAGAAGTCTTAATGTCTGCTCAGAATGGGGTGTAACTACTTTTCTCTTCTGTCCCTGAAATGCCAATGCACAGTTCAGCCACAGAGAACAGTGTACTTGGCTGTTAGCTCACGCTTTGCTTTGCAGCAAAATGATATTTCTGTTCACACTGGTGTTCCTTAAAACAAACTATTGAAAATGTATAAAAGCCAAAACGTGCTTTGGACAGCTCTGTTAACTCACCCAGGCCGTTAGCTCACCCTGTAAGGAAGTGTGCTTACAGTGAATGGTGCATACTGGTCGTGTGATATCTCAGAATCCAGTTAATCCTGTTTGCTGAAGTATTCACAGCTGAATTTCTTTTTAATTTAGGGTTCCTTTCCCTTACAAGGGAACAAATGGAAAATGTAATAGGACCGCTGCATCCAAAGACATCTTTGGCAGGAAGCTGATTGGATGCTGATGCTAATAAATTAGTATTCTTTTAAGGGCCTACTCCCGCTAAAACTGGAAAATATATTTTAGACCTCTTCAGTGGCTTGTGTTGGAAAAGGAATGTAGCCAGGGCCTCCTTGTTTTGCTAAATAATACGAAGATGACGTGAAGGGTAGTTTATCCAAGCAAGGTTTTGGGTTTTTGTCTGTTTGTTGTTTTGGAGGGTTTTTTTCCTACTGAGATCAGATTTCTTTTTTGACTTGGAACTCTGCAGCTGAAAGATTGATGGAGTTGTAATATCCCAGGATCTGGAGTAATTGAGAGGGGAAAAAAAGAATGTGATGAATTTGATTTCTTTTAGTTAACTGGTTAATTTCAGTAGCTAATAAACAGATGGAAGAAAGGCTAAATGTTCGATGACGTTTTCCCCATCTTTTTTAACTTGAATTCCTTGTGCCTGCTCCTGAAATGTTGTCTTTGACGGGGTCAAACTAGGGTAAAGCAACTTTAATTCTTTTTTTCTATGCATAATTCCCAGGCCTGATAATAAAAAGACAAAAATAAAGCACGTGGGAAGGGAAAAGGAGGATGAGGAGGCTGAGAGGTACTCTTAAGAAATGCAGTCAACTTTCTGGTTACCTTAGTGCTAATAACAAGCAGGAAAAAACGTCACTGGCCATAGTTTTCAAGTCTTTACCCTATAGTCTTTAAAAACAAGCTACCTGTCAGTTTATTTGAAATAGAATGGCAAGAAAATTCATAAGCAGGGCTTGAAAATAAAATATAAATAAAAGGCACGGGTTTGTGTTTTGAGTTTCCATACTCAGTGTGGTAGCTATGCAGTTCTTAAAAAAATCTCTTAGTCCCGAAGCAGTTTTTCAAAAAAGAAATACCGTGGATTCTTCATATATTTGTGAAGATCTGAAATTGCGGTTTGGTAAATAGCAGTGTTTGTCTTGCTGTGCCGTGAGACTGCAGCTGGGTTCTCTGCCGAAAACCTGTCAGGTAAAACCCTTCCCATCCTGCTGGACCTGGGTGAATAGATTCCCCTGCACAGGGCCCGAGGGTCACATTTCAGCTCTTTAGAAAAGAAGCAGGAGCTGCACAGTATCTGCAGAGAGAGAGATGACTGAGTAATTTTGGGCTTGTCTTAAAATTGTAAAACCCCATTAGGGCTTTTGCATTAACAACGAGAGCGAAACCTGAACTTGGAGCTATATTGAGTGACGGGATGTTTACAAAATACAGCCATTTGTAGCTGGTTTTTATTCCACAGACTCTGAAGCCAAGGTGGTTTTTATGTACGTATCTAACTTTTTTTCCCTGTTCCTCTTCCAATTCTGTGCTTCTCCCTCTCAGTTGTGAAGGAGCTGGTAGTTTCTGCTGGAGACAGCGTCGAAGTGACCCTGCCAAAGAATGAAGTGCAGCTGAATGCGTTTGTGCTTCCTGAACCACCACCTCGTAAGGCTTCTCTGGGAATTCCACTAAGGGCTTATGATGGTGAAATGGCAAACAGGCATTATATACAGCATTACATAAGGACAATCTTGAAAATGTCTTTTATCAGAGAACGCTTCCCTGTAGAAATCTTTCATCCTGTGCTATTACCTTATGCTGCCTCTCGCAGAAAACAGCAAGACACAAAAAACATTAAAAATGCTACAAAGTCATTAGATTTGGGAGACAGCGTATTCTCAAAGTGATATGTGAGGAAGCAGTGGATCTTCAGCATCTATTCATGATATTTACCGATAGGTGACAAGCTGTCTTAGCAAGCGGTCTTTCATTTGGTGGATTGAAATCTGATTTGGGAGGTTGACATGCTGAGGAACATATTTCTATACGCTCCTCATTTCATTGTGCAAATTTTCACAGGTATTTGTAAATCTCTTGTCCGTAGCTCTGTCCACAGTGGCAGTGGGAGACGGCACGGGAGAGGCAAGCATGTTACCTGTCGTGCAGAACAGGGGTAGATGAGATGCATTCCTCTTCAAAATTGGCATTATGTTGTGTCTGCAGGATTTGAGGGCACAATTTTTCTCTCTTATTATCCTGGAGCTGTGATTGTTCCAAAGCTCTTTAATGCCTTAGGGGCTGAAAGATGGGGTTTGGCTCCAGAGTAAATGTGTTTAGAAGTACAGATTGTCTCTTTTCCTGGGTACATTCCCAAAAAGCTGCAGCCCAAATTCCAAGCTGTCTCATTTCTCCACAGTGCAACAGAATGTGCCTTGTAAATGTTTAATACCTTTGCCTTTATTTAGCATGGCAGAAAGGCAAGCTTAAAAAGTAACATCTGGACTCTTTTTTTTTTTTTTTTTTTTTTAAGGAACCACTTATTCCTATGAGTGGGAACTGATTACTCATCCAAAAGACTACAGTGGAGAAATGGAAGGGAAGCACTCCCAGACCCTTAAGTTATCTAAGGTAAAGCCTTTCCTGCTTAGTATCCTGTTGCGTGAAATGCCAAGTGGAGAAGACGGGGACCCTGGCAGCCGGGAGAGACTTGTGTGTGATTTCAGGATGAATAGGAAATTGCATGATGGGCAGGCAGCCAACATTGGACTGCAAGCCCTCTTCTAAGTCTCTGTGAAAAGGAGATTGATCTGGCATGAGGGAAAGAAGAAATTGATTTCAGGATCTAAAAGCTGCCTACAAGCAGTGTGTCAAGCCATACAAATGGCACAATTTAGCATTAACAAAGGGTTGTGAATATTTTTGCTACTGAAGCGTTCTGGTGGTGTGTTTAGGTCTGAAGCCTTGTACTACCCACTGAAAAAGGGACTCACTGATTCCATTAATGAGAGCTGTGGACTACCTCGTAGCACATCCCTGGCTGCTGCTTTTGACAAGTTCTAACAGTGAAAGGATTGCCAGTTGCTGCACATGGGGATTCTTAACAAGGGAATGGCTTTAAATATTGTGTGTATATACAGTTCTGTATTTATGAGACATTCCGTTGAGCATCTTGGATTCTGCTGCACTCGGAAAAAATCTACAGGCTCTAGTCACGATACCATGCAGAGAAAAGCCCTTGGAAAGGAGCGTGTCTGTCTCTGTCAGGGTTTCAGCCTTTTGGATACCATGATTGTTGTCCAACGCCTGGTCCTTCGCCCTCTCATCTTGGTTCAAGAGTGAGTGATGAAGAGGTGACTGCCTGACTGATGTCACCTAGAAGGAAGAGAAGAAATGCTTTCTTTTGTGAAAACACACAAGAAGAGATTTTCTTCTCTTACATACAGCCTTTCTCATCTCAAATGCAATCTGCTAGCACAGATTCCTGCGGCCAGGGAACCTGAACTAATCTCTCTAATCTTTCTTCTGTTTGCCCATTGTTGCTAGAAAATAAAGCTTGACTGACAATCCTGTGGCACCTATGGTAGAAAGAAATATTATTCTCTGGTTTCTGCATAGCCATTGTAAACTAGAAGATACGTAATAACATTTTGGCATGGAAACCATCCGTTGCTATGTATGCATAGGTTGAAGCATAATTGCCTGTTTTATGCTGCTATGTACTTCTGTGCCAAAGCAAGGTAACTTGACCTTCTAATAGCTCCTGACAAGGTGCTACCATCCTGAAGGTAAATGATCTTTTGTGTTTAATTCCAGCTTACTGTTGGTCTGTACGAATTCAAAGTTGTCGTCGATGGGGAAAACGCACGTGGAGAGGGTTACGTGAATGTAACAGTGAATCCAAGTGAGTTGGTGCAATTGTATCTTTTCTTAACTTCATCTGTCTCCGATACCTGTATCATGGTGTTTTGCTTATTTGACTGGACCCTGGTTTAACGTAGTGAAAATTCCCTGTGCTGTGAACTCAGTATATATGTATGTGTATTAAGTCATTTCCTGAGATCTGAAACTATTGCTGATACACATAGCTATTTCTGCTATACTGCATACAGGCCAACCACTCAACAAAAGAGCTCGAATACCGATACAAAAGTGCTTAGCAAATGCCTCACCCTGGAAGCCACTGCTTCAATAAAAACTAGCTGTAACCAGGTAAAAAGCTTGTAGCAGCAGGAGCAAAAAAATGAAGGGAAGACAAAGCTGTGAAGCTCCTTTGGAGGTTCTTTTCTTCCCTGTACAGTAAAGAATATCATTCCCAGCCACAGGCAGGTTAAGTCAAATCTTGTTCTTTACTGTTTGCAGATGAGCTGGTGTGGATACAGTAGCTTGTGCTGACTGTCTCACCAGGTATCACTTTTTAGATGGCCTGTGTAAAGAGGGAACCACGGGTTCTGCATCTCCTTTTATGAAAAAAGAAACCTTTATTTTGCACACTTCAGCAACGCTTTTCTACAACCTTTGTGGGCAAAGAAATGCTTTTGCACTCCCTAAATTAGCAAGAGTGTGTGGCTGGCCTTTTGGATGCTGTTGGTGATCATTTCCTTATAAGCAGTGAATCTGCAGCTGGCAGCATGCATCAAAATCATTCATTTTTCAGAGCAGCAGCCGAACTTTGGCAAGGAGCTCTAGGTGCTGCTCTGTTAGAATGGTCTGTGCTTGAATGCTTGACCCAGTATGGGAGAACTGATGCAGTGCAGCCATTTCCAGAGCACTAGTGTTGCAGTTCACTGCCTTGCTTTTTAAAATCCCTTTTGTTAGCGCTGTTTCCCCCAGTTGCTGTATAACTTTCTGGAAGCACAAATCACTGTTGCTGATTGTGCAGTTCTCTGCAGTCAGTCTGATCAGTGGCCTTTTTGGAGCCATGTGGCACAGCAATTCCAGACTTCGGACTCCTCTCCTGGACTTGCTGGCTGCAGGACAGAGGAGGGGTGGGTAGGGCTGGGGAGAGGGAAGAGGATGTGCAATATGTTTTCTGCGTGCTACTCCTGGTGCACAAAGGCAGAGTAGTTTTGTAGAGTTCCTTGGCCAGGGCTCTGTATTGTGATCTGCCTGTAGATGTCATTGTAACAGCTCGGTTGTTGTTGCAGAGCCTCGGGTGAATCAGCCCCCTGTTGCCATCGTGTCCCCACAGTTCCAGGAGATTTCACTGCCAACCATTTCAACTGTTATCGATGGCAGCCGTGAGTACCTGCTGTTTTAAATGCAGTAGTCTAGCAAGCCTAGTTTCTCTGTATTTCTTCTGGGCTGGCCCTTTGGGTTGAGTTTAAGAGGAACTGGCTGTGATGCTATCAAACACACTTTAGCGAAAAGAATCAGCTTCTCTTGCCAAGAGAGGGGAATACACACACGACAGCACCTCTCCATGTTTCCTTTTGAACGGCACTGGCCTGAGTCAATCTCCTAAAAAAGGAAAAGCTCTAGAGGTTGCTGCTTAGAATAAAAAAAAAAAATTACTGTCAGTCAAAATTAGTGGCCTCTTGCGTTAAGCTTCAAACATATTAGTTAGCTAACACACCACCTTTACTGATCCTGGCCCGCACTAGAGCTTTTCAGGAAATTCTTTAAACATGTTCAGGTTGTCTTACCCCCAACTAGTATTACTTTGTTAGTGTTTTGGTTTTAGGGTGTTTTTTTGTCTTCCCCCAGCACACTTGCAATCCTGGGATTAAGGGTGTTCAAGTCTACCTGTGAAACAGGGTAGAGGAGAGCGTACAGTTTGGGTCTCTGAGCAGAATAGAGACCTCTGGGCTTGGACCAAAAGTGCATTTGCTCACGAAGCCCAGCGCTGAATAGGGGACTGAACATCTGCGTTTCGTGAAGCAGCATTTTCCAATTCCTTGTATGTGTATTTTCTTCCATAATTGAAACAGAAAGCACTGATGATGATAAAATTGTCAGCTATCACTGGGAAGAACTGAAGGGTCCTTTGCGGGAGGAGAAGGTTTCTAGCGATATTGCCATATTGACGCTGACCAACCTGGTACCCGGGAATTACACGTTCAGGTAGGTTATACCTGGAAAAGTTGATTGGTTCTCATCCTTTAAGAGTAAAACTTAACAAGATTCCTGAAGTGTTAATGTGGTTTCAAAAAAAAAAAACCACTGAAAACAACCAAACAAACAAAGCACAAAAAAAACCCCAAACAACCCAGGGAGAGAAGTCTTATTTTGTGATGTACTCTCTCCATTTCTACAATTTCAGGGGGTTTCATAGCTTTTCATTTCAGAAGAGATAAGCTATCCAGCTACTTTTTAGTCTTAAGTTGTAGCACTGGTTTAAGATGATGGCAGAAGGGAACGTACGGTCTGCCAGAGCTACAAAATGTCTCTTGAAATGTCAAATCTAAACTGTTTGGGTAAAGGCTTAGGAAGAAATGCAGTCTTACATCCAGTTTTTAAATATAATGTGTTTGTCCCAGATAAGTGAATGAGGCCTAATGGTTTTCTGCACATACCTGAGTAATAGATAGTAGCTGATTTTACTTTAATATTTGTTCTATGTTTTTCCTTTGGTCTGCATTTTGGTGTGATGTCCGTGCACTGCATCAGCAGATCTATTTAAAATAAAATAAACCTGTGTACCTATAACTGAATGCTGTTTTCTTCTTAAGCAGTTGGTATATGAACTAATCAGATCGACATTCAGATCTAGATTTAGCAAAAAGCAGTTCTGTTTTGTGGTACTAGCCTACCCGAGGAAGCATACTGTGTTCAGGCCACCTGTGGGTTAGGCATGAACTTGTGTGTCCATGTTAATGAGCGCCTCCCATTGGGAGGCAGTGTCATACTCAGGGAGGTCGTTTCTGTCACAACTGTGTATGTGAAATCTGATGATCTTTCACTAGCACGGTTTTATCTTGGTAGTTGGTAGATTTCAAGTGAGAGATGGATGTGACTGTTGAATTTCTTGCATCACTTTAAGGCTGATAATTGGGCGTTTGGGGGAAGTTTCTATTCAAAAAAAGCACAGTGACCTCAAAGCATAGTTTTTTTCACTCCTGAAAAAACCCTACTATCCTGTTCTTAAGTGTCTTAAGTTTCTAACTCTTCTTTTGCATTTCAGTTGACACCAGCCAGTGATAATCATGACTCTTCACTGCTTTCACTTGTTTGGTTTTTTTCTCCCCTCTTCAGTCTAACGGTAGTGGACTCAGATGGTGCCAGCAACTCCACCACTGCAAACTTGACTGTGAACAAAGCAGTGGATTATCCTCCAGTGGCAAATGCGGGCCCAAACCAAGTGATCACCCTGCCTCAGAACTCCATCACCCTCTACGGGAATCAGAGCACTGACGATCACAGCATTGTCAGCTATGAGTGGCTACTCAGCCCCAACAGCAAAGGGAAGGTGATGGAAATGCAGGTCAGTGCGGGTCTCCTGTACTCATCCTGGATAACTCACTAGCTGGCTTTTTTTCTATAATCAAACCATTTTTAATGGACTGTTGGCAAATGTTTCTTATAATCCTACAGAGCAAGCACGTGGTGATTAAATATATACTTAAAACTAAATCCACATGAAGCTGGTACTGGCTTAGGGGCTGAGCTGGTGTACCGGTCTAGCCAGAGGTTTTCACTGGCACCCCGTTTCCTTTCCTGAGCGATGCAGTTTTAAATACTGCTCAAGAATGGAGGATTGAGAGAGATGGGAACTTGATGGCTTTGGATTCTGATGTCCAGTACAGCAGGCCTCACCTCAACTTGATCATGCCCACATATCTCACATTAACCTATGTGGCTGCTAGGGAAGTGTGTTCTTTCCATGTTCAGTTGCTGACTTCTCAGAACATCAGTGATAGCTAAATCGAACAGGGATGCTTAAGTGCTATCAGCAGATGTGGAGCCAGACTGTGTGATCTTTTAAGTAGCTATCAGTCAGGATGGCATTGTGCCGGGTCGTGCATTTCCTAAGCTGGGCAAACACAGTGGCAAACAGTAAACTCCTCTGAGTTGCACCAGAGTCTAAACTTTGCTGATACTGCCCAGACACTGGCTACACACCCCTCAGTCCTCAACAGTTAAAGCTGGAACTTGTTTCCACGTTGTCATTTTTCTTTTAAAGATGATTATTACTGTTAAATTTATGGAATAAGAAAGTCCATGAATCAGGTTCAAAATGTGTGTGATTTGTACAGGGCTCCCCAGAGGTTTTGCCTGAGTTGCTATCTATTGAATCTGAAAAGGTCTGAACACCTATACGGCATTAGTCTCGTTATGTTCCACAACACTGTCCTTGTTGCTGTGCATAAATTTACCTGCAAGTGGCTTGTACAGACTTCTGGCCCCATAGCAGGAGCTAATAATAAGCCCCTAGAATCTGCTGATAATAATTGTTTTAGAAGGAGAGTCTTCTGGTCTGTCATCATCTGTCTAAGGATTCTTCTTAATACATGAATATGTTTTCTCAAAGGGGGTGAGGACACCAGTCTTACAGCTCTCTGCAATGCAAGAAGGTGATTACACTTACCAGCTGATAGTGACGGATTCTGCTGGGCACCAGTCCACTGCAGAGGTCACTGTGATAGTCCAGCCAGGTAAGCTGCCTTTAGCTGCTTTTGCCACTTCCATTCCAGGGGTTAGAGGTGAGCATCAATCTGTCAACGTACTCCAGATCTTGTGGTAGCTTTGTGTTGCTTTCAGAAAAGCTGCTCTAATTTAGGACATTCTAAACTGGTATATTGCTGATAAGCCAACAAAAGAAAGTTTCTAGAAATAATGCCTTTCTAGGCTATTCTCTTATTCTAATTGACATTATCCCGCCATAATGGCAGGATTGTATTTCCAAGCAGTTGTCTCTGCCCACGGTGCTTGGTCCTGGGACGGGAGCAGGAAAAGTGGAGTAACGCTTAGAGAATGAGAGCAAAAATCACAACTCCTAGATTTCGTTCTGATTCTATTGCGGCTGTGTGAATGAGAAACTGACCTGAACTCTTAACTGCTCTTAACCTCACTTTCTCTGAGTATAAGGTTGAGATAATAGGCAGGAAATATACTAGGGACCATGGAGAAACTTCTTAATGCTGGGGTTTTAAGCTCTGCCTTTTATGGCATGTGTACAAAAAATACTGCAATCTTTTTTCAGAGAACAATAAGCCCCCAAAGGCAGATGCTGGTCCAGATAAAGAATTAACTCTTCCTGTGGACAGCACCACTCTAGATGGCAGCAAGAGCTCAGATGACCAGAAGATAGTCTCCTTTCTCTGGGAAAAAACACGGTGCGTATCATCTTCCAGACTGTTCTTAAGCAAGTACCTAGATCTTTCATTAAAAACAAGACACGGACCCACATCGTTCCCTTGTTACCATCCTGGTAACATCAGGCCTGACAAGCTTTACCAGTGACTAGAATGAGACAAGGATTTATGTTTAACTGGAGAGAGGCGGAGTTTTGTTTGAGCATTAGAAATACCTTTGCCTTCATCTCAAGGCCTGATTCCCATTCTGAGGGTGGTTGTGGCACGTAAAGGAGACAGGCCATGTTTGAATCGCAGCAGTGTAATGTGGTCTTGGCCGTATGAAGAGACTGACTCTTGTAATCAAATAGCAGCAGGGCCTTCTAACTCATCCTTTTGCAGCATGTTTGAATGAGGCAGTGTTTTCTCGTTGTCATGCTTCCCTTCAGACTATAAATTCCCTGAAGTGCTTTAGGGAATTCGGGGGGAAAAGCCTGTGAGTAACTTGCAGTAGCTTTTTCTGTTTGCTAATGCAAAGTCTGTGCAAAGCTCTTATAAATGAAGGAACTATTTTTTCTCTCTACCTTTTCTTAAAAAAATTGGCTTATTGTGCAGTTCACAAGCCAATTTTGCTGAAAGTACCACTTTTTGTAAACCCTACTTAAATGCTGGTATGAGTGCTCCCCTCGTTTAAAAATAACCAAAACACTAAACCACCAGAAATTATGCTTTTTGTTCTGAATGCTGCACTTACTCTTCTGATTATCTTACTGTAACTGGAGAAAATAATTTTACTTTTTGTTATGGACTCTGTATTTCTAGGCAACTGTCTGTTTGCATCCCCATAAGCTCTGCTTGAGCTCCTGTTTGGTGTGAGGCTGGTTCCCGTGGTCTGTGCAAAGTTTAAACTCATCCTCTTGTGCTTTGCTTAGGGGCCCAGATGGTGTCAAGCTGGAGAATGCCAACAGCAGCATTGCCACTGTAACAGGCCTTCAAGTTGGGACATACGAGTTTACTCTGACAGTTAAAGATGAGAGGAACTTGCAGAGCCAGAGCTCGGTCAACGTCATTGTCAAAGAAGGTATGCCCAGCCCTGAGCAGAGCTGCCTGAGACACAGGTTATCTCTGAGCAGATCGGCAAAACCTGTGTTCAGAGGCACAATAAGAGTAAGGCATGGGTGAAAAATAACGTGGAGAGCACTGAAATGGCCTTCTCTGAATCAGGGGTTTACCCCTTTGTGGAGGAACGGTATCTTCAGCTGAATCCCACAGTGTGTGATCTCCCTTCTCTTCCCCCAGGGTTGGATAGGGATCTCTGGGTTACGGTGGAGATCTAATGCCATTAGGTTTTGCTTGGGTGTTACCAGATTTTTCTCCAACTGCTTTCTTTCTGGTTCCATAGAGATAAACAAGCCGCCAGTTGCAAAGATTGCCGGTAATGTTGTCATCACCTTGCCCACAAATACAGCTGAGTTGGATGGATCGAAGTCCTCTGATGATAAGGGAATTGTCAGCTACTTGTGGACCCGGGACGAGGGGAGCCCTGCAGCTGGGGTGAGGTTTTTGTTAAATGGCAATCTGCAGCATCACAAAAGTCAGTGAGAGGCAGTGATGGCAGCTCCTGAGGAAATATAAAGCCGGTTGTTGCACCTGTTACCTTTTAGTTCTATCTTTTATGTACGATGCTATATCATGCTAGTTTGATCCTTTGTTTCCTGATATTTATTTTGCTCTGCCTTTCAGGAAGTCTTAAATAATTCAGACCATCACCCTGTCCTTCTCCTCTCCAATCTGGTAGAAGGGACCTACACATTCCACCTCAGAGTAACAGATGCCAAAGGAGAGAGTGATGTGGAAAGGACCACAGTGGAAGTCAAACCTGGTGAGTCTGGGCTTTGAGATTAAAACGTGTAGTCTAGTCCAGCTCAGAACTGTAAAAGGTCAAAAGTTTTGGGGGATGTGATTATATTTTCGTTTGGTTCTTGGGGGCTCACTCTTTCTGTTGCATTTACCTGCGAAAGTCGTAGACTTGTGTCGCTTCCTGAGATTCTGTAATTTTGTGTTCAAAGATTATGGAAAGATAATAGAAACCTGACTTGTACCCAGACTGTTAAATAGAAGTTGTAAGATCTGTATTATCGACATTCTCACTAGATCCCAGGAAGAATAACCTTGTGGAGATGATTCTGGATGTTAATGTCAGCCAGCTGACTGAGAGGCAGAAGGGTATGTTCATCCGACAAATAGGCGTTCTGCTGGGGGTCCTCGACTCGGACATTACTGTGCAGAAGATCCAGCCGTACACCGAACAAAGGTAGGGTTTGTCTGTGAGTGTACATGGAGGGGAAGTGCTTGAAGATTTACTAAACCAAGAGGTATTTTCTCTTGGGAAGCAGACTGGACAATCAGAACATGTGGAGACATTGCTTAAAATTGGTATTCCTGCTTGCTCGGGTCAGAGAAGGTGTGTTGCCAAGCAGATCTTGAGTATCTTTCCCCTCTGCAGATAGTGTGTTGTCCTCAAAAGCTGTTTGCTGCTGCTAATCTCTTTGCCCCCAAATCTGTAAAATAAGAACTAATCTAGTTTGGTTTTGAAAATTGTGAATACTATCTGAAGGATGTTCTCCAGCTGTGACTTACAACTGGACAAATAATGGGGCTCGGTACAGGAGCAGTTTGGTGAAACACTGACGCCACACCAGAGGCAGTGGTGTAGCAATCCCCTGAGCAGCAGTCCTGCACGCTGACTTTGTAGTATTACATTAACTTTACTGCCTACACTGCTTCGATTTCATGTAAAATAAAATGTTGAAAACCAATGTAATTTTTGTTTGAAGAGACAGGGAAAACATGGGTTTGATTGCTCTTTAGCTTACAATAAACTACAGCTGGTCTCTTCTAAACAAGTGGAAGTTTGCTTATAGGCAGGGCTGTAGGCCAGGGCCATGTTGCCTGGACAGTGTTGTTCAACTCCAAGTACAGCAGCCAGCAAGTCATACCAGGGATGGTTTAGCCCAGCTGGATCCTGGCCATGCTGCTTTGGCATGAAAGTACCCAGTCGAGTTTAGCTGTCCACCTCTGTACAAAAGGCAGGTCTGGGAAATTCACTGTTCTGCAGAAAACTTCAGCGACTGGGTGCTGTAGTGTTGTCACAGCAACAGCTGTACTAACAGCAGTCCATCGTTCCTGTAGGTGTGTTTGAGGATGCCTGAACATGCGTGTGAGTGGCATGGCAACAAGCTTGTCAAGGGCAGAGTGGTAATCTGAAATAAGTGCAATATTGCACGTATTTTTTACTAAAAATGGCATAGTTTTAAGGTAGATAAAGCACTGAAAGAGATTTAAGGGACATGCTTAAAGCCATGCAGCAAGTCAGCAATAAATCTGCAGTTATACTTTAGACTTTCCTGAGTTCAGTAATGTATCGATTCCTTTGTGTCCACGTTGCCTGCTGTAGCAGTAAAATCAGAATTCATAGTCCATGCAAAACTAAAGAGCTCAGCCAGCACTTTCTGTTGTAATATTACCTTTCTATCTGCCATGACCAGGCGAGTTGCCGTTGTTCTTCTCTGAGTAAGGCAAGTAAGGGATTCTTGTAATTAATGCTTCATCTGTTTATGTGTTTATTAAGTAGACAGAAGAGTGGGAAGTGTTATAAAAGAGCAGAGATTATTTTCTGACAGATGGCTATGAGATGCCATTTTTGCCTCAGCTATCAAAGTAACTTGTACTGTTCAAAAATCTTTTTCCCCCAGCTGCTGTTTTTTTTCATGTACTCTGAGGGCTTCACTAATATCCTTTTGACTCGTAGGCTCACTGGTAATAATAAATCTGAAACATCCACTCATCCTTTTGTGAATCTGAAGGATACGCAGGGCTCTGCAAGGCTAGCAAGCCTAGGGGAACAAGTTCTTCTATCATAAAGTTAATGCAAAAAAAGATGCAGAATACAGTATCCTCTACAGCTGTGCTTTTTTCTGGCTATAACACTTTGCACATTCAAACTAACCTTTGCAAAAGAGTTGTAAACCTTCACTGTCTTCTCTGATGCTGGAGCTCCGTGCTGGGCAGTGAGATAAGCCCCCAAGTTCCACGCGTAGTAAGAACTAAGGGTCCCACAGTGAGGGAGGGAGGAGATTATGAAAATTGCAGGACCTTAAAGTTTGGGGATTTTTATACTTAGCATGAACATGCAAAGATGTATTTGGTGGTGTTTGGAACTAGACTTGACAAAACCATTAACAAACTCAAGAACAGTCCAGCCCCCAGCTTTGAAAAGATGATGGATGGATCAGATGTCCCAAAGGGTTTCCTACTGTGTGACCAGGTCTAATGTTACTGCTTCCAGGATGGAGACAGAAGTCTGGTCTTCAAATAAATTTGGGATTCTGAATAAGTCTGTCTAATGACAGACTGGGGAGAATGGTGCTCTGCCTGATGTTTGGAGAAGCAGCAGATAATCATTTTTGTTTGACTTCCAGCACGAAGATGGTGTTTTTTGTACAGAACCAGCCTCCCCATCAGATATTCAAAGGTCGAGAAGTAGCCTGGACACTAAAAAACGAACTAAGGAAACAACAGTCGGACTTCCTCATCTTCCGGGCATTAGAAATTAACACAGTTAGTAAGTAAGAGTCACTGTGGTACAAGCTAACATCTTTTCCCTTCTTCTCAGATGCCTGCAAGAACAATGACCATCATGTGGACTAAAAACACCTGTGTGCGCACACACATACACTCACTCCAGTAGCTTTCGTATGTTAGGAAATGGGAAACAGAAAAATAAGTCTGTTAGACTATACTTACCAGTTATTTACCAATTGATTCTGACTGTTCGCTGTTGAACTTCATGTGAATGGTTACTTGTAATGTTGCTGGGAAGATAAGAATTGACAAAATCAAAAGCAGATTGATACTTACGAAACTAAAATATAGTGTTAATGGAATACGGCCAATGAAATGAGTGTCATAATGAAAACAATAAAACAACAGATCTTGGTAGCTGTGAACATACTAATTTCCTCTCCAGCACATACATCAGTCTGAAGGAAATGTTTCCCTTCTATCAGTTTTTTACAAGTTTACATTAGCTCTGTTTTTCTTTTATGAGCTCTGTCCTATGAGGACCATGTGCCAATCAGTAAGATATTTTAAGCTAGAATTATGTAAAGTAATTATTTTCACAACTTCCTGATCTTATGATTTTTTGGCCTTCAAAAGCCACTCTTCAGTTCTGTTTGGTCCCTTTAAAGGATCTATTTGTTTCTTGTCTGTCTCACAGGCTGGGTTTAAATTTGAAAATTAAAACCTTACTTAAAAACATTTACTTAACAAATGTACAAATTCCATAACTTATACCAAAATCATGATTTCTTAGACAAAATCTTCTTAGCGTGTTATGTGTGTCACATTGTTAGTGAAGCAGGACTTTTTGATTTGGCATGAGACCTAGGTGCTTACGTTTGCACTTCTTACGGCTATGATGAGCTACAGAGTAATGAGATTCAAGTTAGAGCCTATGGGGGTTGGCCGTATTGAACTATACTGTCCCATTTTTGCCTCACGTGCAAGTCATTTAGTTCACCTTGCTGGTTTTGGTCCCTAGCGTGTCAGCTGAACTGCTCTGAGCATGGGCGCTGTGACTCCTTCACCAAGCGTTGCGTCTGTGACCCCTTCTGGATGGAGAACTTCATCAGGGTGCAGATGGGGGATGGCGAAAGCAACTGTGGTACGTGCAACCTCCCCGGGATTGTTCACCTTCGGAAATCAAACAGTGTTTGAAACCCAGGGTAGGCAGAGTAACAGGTACCTGCTTTCCCCCAGTATCTCTGGCATGATGCTCGCACAAGGAGATAGTCCCTGCCCTGCTCTCACTACACATCACCTTCTAGGCAGGCGATACTTGATAGGGAGGTGACTCCTTTTCAGATGCTCTTGGTGAACACTCACTAAGAGTTGAGTCCGTTCTTAGTGTATAAATCACACCTCTCTTCTGTTGTGCCCCTCCAGAGGCTTTCCTGTGGCAGGAAAGCCTCTTTTATAAATCAACTCACATTGAAAAACGCCCTTGTGCAGCGAGTCCGCACACTGGATCTCAAGCCTCTGGCTTCCGTAGGTGAGTTAGTGGTGCTGTCAGTGACGGACACTAGCCTCTAAGTCTGCAAAGGGTCGGGCCTTTCTTTTTCCTTCCCAAGAACAGTCATCTAAAGCACACACTGTCAACTGTATGAGGTGCCAAAACGTCTTTATCTCTGGGGTGTTTTGCTTTCAGAGTGGAGTGTGCTGTATGTGATCATTGCATCTTTCGTCATTGTGGTTGCCTTTGGAATCTTATCCTGGATGGTGATCTGCTGTTGCAAGAGGTGGGACTGAGGCCATAACCCCCACTGTATCAGTGCATCAGAGCCAAGTAGCTTCATTAGGAGGTGAAAGATTCAACCCCCTCATCCCAGCAGGTCGTCTGCTTAGCCCTGGGATGTTAGTTTTTGCCACTCAGTGTTTCACGTGAAACGTTGAAGTCCTAGAACTCTGGGTTCAATTAAGAAGCAAGATTTGAATTAGCCTATAAATGTGCAACTGAAGCAAAGTTTTTAATGTTTCACTTTGTGATATGAACGTAATCTGAAATAAGCAAGTACTCTAGCTTTGAAGATTAGAGTTGTTTTTTCTTCCGGCTTTTTTAGAAATGGCCTGCCTCTTAATTCTTTTTCTTCCCCTTTAGACGAAAAGGAAAATCCAAAAGAAAAAGCAAATACAAGATTTTGGATGCAACGGATCAAGAAAGCCTGGAGTTAAAACCAAATCCCAAAGCAGGTAAAACATGAGAGGGAAGAGCTCGGCGTTTCCAGGATGCTGACTAAGAGCACTCTTCCTCAGTGGACTTGAAATCACAGAGTGAAACAAACATGATGTTAGGCACTGACAGACAAGTCTCAGAAGATCTAAGAGCTTGTTTCAGATCTGTAGACAGGGTATTTAGTCAAGTTATCTAACTCTTTGGTTTAGAAATCAGGGCTGAAATTGGCCTGGTCCTGATGTCTCCACTTCCTGTGACAGAGTAGTACGTGGATGCATGTAGGCTGTGCAGAGACTGGCCTGATCCAGGAAGCCCAACACTGCTCTTCACTGTAACTTCTCTTGCTCTAAAGTTTTCCACTCTGTTCTGGTAGTTTGCTTCTTGCCAATATGCAATTCCTTGCCCTTGCTCTACAGCAAAGCATGAGTTCAGTGTCACTAAGCGTTTCACTAAACTGACGGACTTTGGCTAGTAAGCAAAGGGACACCAAGCAACCTGAAAATACACACGGCCTGGAGAGAGCGATGCGTATCTCTGCCCCCATATTCTCCCACCCCAAATGACTTGCTCATAAATTTATTCGTTCTTGTCCTTGTGAGCATCAGGCTCTGAAAGTTTCACATTTTAGCTCATCCTCTAATTTTTCCAGGAAGCAGATGCTTCTCTTAAGAGGGAGACCCGTGAAGTCCTCAGTGCTTCGTGTGGCTACAGGCCCGTTGGCCCATTACAGAAAGGCAGTCACTTGTCTTCAGTGTTCTTACCCAGCATTTTCCTGTCCGCGTTGCTGTCCTCAAGAGTGCTTGTCAGGTGCTTTGCAAAGATCATTGAGCTATTTCAGGCTGGACGTTTTTGCTGCGATTGTATCTGATACCTGAACCGAGCTGTGGTCACCTGCTGCCTGACCAGGAAAGGAGGGAGACGAGGGAAAGTGCGTGCAAAGCGCAGCCCTACCAAATGCTGGGCAGCGCTTCAGCTGCTGAACTACGTGTTTCAAATAAGGCTGTGCATCCTGGTTTTGTCTCAAGGAGGGGTTATTTTAACTGTGCGTGGAAAATAGTCCTTGATCCTTGTTTGCTGGTGGAAAAATAACTGCTCATCCTAGTATTATCCCATTTAATGGAGTTCCAGCAAAGTGAACAGTGCCTAACGACAGCATTGGAGGGCACTGCAGCGACAGAGCTGATCAGACAATTCCTCTGAGAACTCGGCCATCCCAACTGCAAAATACAGATACCCTTGAAGGAAAACCGTGTGTTTTTTCCTCCCTCAGCACCCAACTCTGCTTTAATCTGACCATCTGTCACCTCGCACAGAAGAGCCCTGCTGTTAAATAAAGGGCTCATTGTTCTGCAGTCTGTAGCGAATGTGCCTCAACCATTTGCTCTCTGGTAACCAAACTCATCTTGCTTCTTCTGAGGCTCGCTGCTGACTAAAGTCTTTTTCCCTGCTAGATATGTCCAGGGAGCATTCTGCTAACAGAGGAAATGTTGCACTTCTCCATTAAGGAAAAGCTAAATTTAAATATTTCCTCTGCTGACAATATCAGTAAATGTCTCTCTCCTGTCCTTGTGCGTTAATCTCAATTTAGCCTGCTAATTTATCTCGCTTCCCTTGCAGGCAAGAGAAGCAGAGATGAGAGTAGGGAGGGTAGTAAGAACGCAGCGATCTTCCCTCACACACCTGCATATTCCCTTTACTACAGCCGTTAGCCCTCAGAGAGCTTTCTAGGCAATGCCCCGAGCAAGGTCAGGCAGACAAAGCTCCTATGTGTCCTCAGCTCCTTCTGGTAATGTAATTTGCTTTTTTACCTGTTTGTTGTGCTTTGCGCTATCTCAAAGCGTGTGTGTGACCTCTGTCATGCCAAAGTATCTGGAACAGGATTGCTTTGGCATCGGCATTTGTGGAAATAAGTGACAGACACAGAAAAGTCTAATCAGACTGTCCCTTTGGGATGACAGGAAAAGGAGACTTAAAGGGGGAATGGAATAAGGTGAGGATGTTGGCCAGTACTAAAAGTAGTTTTTAACCTGGGAATCTCTCTCCTTCAAAGGCGGCAGACAGAAAGCCCAGGTCCTCAACACTAGCCTGATGCACTCCGAGTCTGAACTGGACAGCGATGAAGCCATCTTCACGTGGCCTGACCGTGAAAAAGGGAAACTGCTCCGTAGCCAGAATGGCTCCTTGCGCAATGGACAAGTGATGCTCAAACCCAAGAACCAGAGGGAGGAAATCCTATAGCTCCCCTCAGGCGGCCTTCTGCTGGAGCTCAGTGGGAAAGGCCACTCCCATCCCTTTCCTACAAGGGCCTCGGAGGCCAGTTTGATTAGGAACAACGCTGCTAACTCCTTTCAGAGAAAATAATTTTGGTTTTGTGGGTTTCTTTTCATTCAGTTAAAACTGGTTGTACTTGAATGTGAACTTCAAGGGAAATCAAAGGGAGGAGAAGGTAACTGTGAACCCCAGGCAAAGCTTTAGAAAAGGACAGAGCTGCCATCTGGAGAGCGGCAGGACAGAACCACTTGGAGCAACTGTGAATGTGCAGGACCCTCCTAGCCCACCTCAGACTGCAGTGGAGGAAATGCCCACGGACTTCCAGCTCACTTGCCTTGGGAGCTCCTGGGAGAAGGAAGGTCAAGGCTGTGCTTTGAGCTGTGCTCCCTTCAGGCTCCAGTAGCCTACAACGGGCTACTTGTGCTGTCGAACAGCTTTCTTCTCTCTTACTCCCACCTTCCCTAATGGTTTAAGCACTATTTTAATTTAGACTTGTCCTTTCACATGCACTTGGCTGCTTTCGGAGTGTAGAAGAGGGGGTACCTAAACACTGTGGTCACCCTTCATCAGCTTGCAGGTAGGAGAGGGTTTTGTAGCCATTCTAAATTACCGTCAGGCTTTTCTCATTGGGAGTGTTGGTGACACGGTGCCTGTTCAGATGTGACAAGCTGACCTGTCTGTGGTAATTGGCTGGGCTAGCAGACCCCCTCCTGCAGCAAGCTCTCCTGCTGGGTACCACAGCCAGGAGGGGGCACCCACCTTTGCAGCCTGTGTCTGATGGCTGGCTTAATTCCAAAGCTGTGAGATGTTCTTCAGTGGCCCCAGCACCTTCTGTTGGTCACCAAGCCGTCCGTGAGCCTGGACATTAACCATATCTCAGTTATGAAATGCCATATATTATGGGTTTGGGTTTTTTTTTCCTTAAAATTTGCACAAGCCAGGCAAACAGGAGTTGATACCTTCAGTTCCCAGTGGCAGGCTGCTCCCTCTGGCTGGCAGCTTAGTGGCCTCGTGGTGTTGTGGCTGAAGAGCCCTGCGTGCTCCTCATGCAGAGCAAAGTACACACGTGGTGTCCTTTAGTCGGTGGAAAAGGGAACTCTTGGTGCCTGAGGGCATCACGTGGTGGGCGGCAGCAACGAGTGGCAGTGTGTCCCTGCTGCCTGGGCTCTGGGAGGCAGGTGTGTGGCCGTCCTTTCCCATACCCGCTCCTTTATCTCACGTTGCTGCTTTCATGAGTTGCACCCCTGTCCTCTGGCAGAAACCAGCCTCTTGCTGGCATGAAGGATGCCACTGCTCCTCTGTGGATGGGCGGGCAGTTTATTGCCTTTCTTTCTGTTTAATTTAAAAACTGGAAACTTGTTTCATTGGCTTTCTTTTGAGCTATGAAAGCCAAAAGGCTTTAACTTCCTCGGTTGTATTTATATTGCTGCACTACTGATTTGTGTTGAGCCTAGATGAAGATTAAACACTATTGAATGCGAGGGAATGTTCCCTCACTGAATGTAGTCATGGCTGCTGCTAAGTTTATTTTTCTGGGCAATCAGCTGTCTTCCCCAGGCACCAGCGCTGGAGCCTGCTGCTCCCCGGAGCACGGAGGCATTAGCCTTCTGCCCTCCCCGCTCCGCCAGGCACGGGGCTTGCCTCTCGCTTGCCTGCGTCACGGCCCGGGCCACCCTCCGGCTTGTCTGTCTCGCGCGCAGCTGGCGCTCCGAGCCAGGCTTCCCCTTCCCGGGCTGCTCCTGCACCCACTCTCCCAACGGCTCCTTCCCTCCCAGCCCGCCTGGGACCACACACGGGGACGGCTGACACCGGGATGCTCCCCGCGGCATGCCTCAGTGCTGGCTGCAGCCGCTGTTGCGAGCTGTACGATGGCTGCACACTTAACTCTTGGGTGACGCTACCCTCTGGTGCGTTGCCCTTCATTTGGATGTAAGATGAACAGACTATGAGAAAATGAGGTTTCGAAGCTGCAGGGATGGACCAGATGTGGTCCTGGGACTGTGCCTGAGAGCGGGTTGCGCTGCTGGCGGAGAGCCGTTGGACTCTCGCTGATTTTGGGCCCTGGGGCATGTGCTTTCTGAGCCTCTTACTCCAGCCCGGCCGGGGCAGTCCCCCCTGCAGTAGATCGGGGCTGGGTGCCGTGGTTCCGCCATCGGGCGTTCCTTGCTGCAGAGATCAGTACCCCTCACGGGAGAGGCAGAGTGTGCTTTCAAGCGAGCCTGGCTTCTGCTTACGGAAGAATTAAAATCTGTGCAGCTGTTATCGCCAACACCTTTGTTTAGCCAAGGTTTTTTCTCTTTGTCCTTACGTTTCACAGTGGGGCACCAGACGCTTGGGTTAGGGTGCTTTAGTCGGCTGGCAGCACCGCCTGCGAAGGCTGGATTTTGCGGTGGGCTGTGGCATTCCCTCCGCACCAAGCGGCTTGGTTAGGATGGCTTCCTCGCTCGTTAGTCATCTGTCATCGCTGAGTGCCAGTTTGTGACAGAGCATAGCGCAAACTCCCGTTAGACTTCTGGCTCCCATTAGTATTCCCGGGCTGTGCAGCCCTCTTCCTCACTCCACGTGTTAACCCTCGGTGCCGCTGAGCCCTCGCCTTCGCAGGGCTGCAGGAAACAGGGACACGCAGCAACCGCAGCCTGGCCTCGTGGGAGCACGAGGGCCCGGGAAGCTGACGGAGGCGAGGAGACTCCCCTGGGCTGCAAGTGGTAACTTCTGGCCCAGCATAGGAGCCCCTGACCCCAGGGACTTTAGCGCACCATTAATGCAGACCTCTCCCCAGGTGTGTGCATGTACAGCAAACGTGTTATGTCTGAAATCCCCTGGCACCCTCTCCTCCTCCCCCGTGGCGTCACTAGCGTCGCTGCTGGTTTGTTACCCGAGCACCACGAGCGGGGCTGACCTTGCTGGGGAAGGTTTCTGCATTGCTATGCATTATGATTTCACAATTAGAGACACTGGCTACAAGTTACCCGTGCGTGGAAGTTAAGAGCTGAGACATCTCTTAGATGGATGGTCAGCTTCACTTGATTCTGTTTTCTTCTTTAAGATATTCAAGCACTGGTTAAGGTGTTTCACGCAAATGTTGCATTCTAGTTTTAAAATAGTTTGCTCTTAAATCTTTTCTTCATTCTTCTGTGTAGCGGGGGCTGCCCAACCTGTCTGAACTTTGGTTTAACAATGTTTGTTGATTGCAGTGTTACTTGGATCAAGACTAAAAGTAATTTTTTTAAAAAAAAAAATTGTTTCTTGCAAATAAACAGGGAAGATGTTTTGCTGCTGCTCAGCTTGCTTCTTTCTCCAGATTCAGCTGCGGGATGGTTCCTAATGACACCACTGTGCTCTGTGTGCAAGAATTGGAAGTCCTCCCTTGTCCTCTCACCCGGTGCCTGGCAGCGGGGTCTCGGCAGGCGCTGCTGGCCGAGGGGCTGCCTTTGCTCCAGCCGCCGTAGCGCACGGTGGGGCTCCATTGCCAGCGCAGCTAACGGGGCTGCCAGGAGCTCGCCTGACAGATGGCCAAGTCCGCTCCTTGTCCAGTGACCAGTGCAGCAACCCCTGTGTTGACCGCTGTGCATTGCGTAGTGAGCAGGACATGCCGAGCCTCATGCTATGTGCCCTGTGCTTGTGTTTTGACCCGTGGTTTGTTTATCTGCCCCTGCTTTAGCGCAGCCATCATTATCTTCTGCTACTTGAAGTCAACTTTCAGCCTAAGCCCCTAAAGGCTCTTGCCCCTGGTCGCCTGCTGACCAGGTACGGAGTCCCCTGTCCTGCCCAGGGCTGTTCCCGACAGCCGAGGCAGGGGCCGACTGGTAATTGTGCTGGAAAGCAAAATAGCAGCAGCATCGGGGCTCAAGCTGCACCCCCACCTGGGATAACCGTTCCTCCTAATGGAGCAGAGGAACATTTATTAATTAGTGGAGTCGTTGAAGGAGATTAAGGCAGCTGCCCAGCTGTCACTGTGGCTGTAGGGAACATACTTTAGCATCACGGCAGCCAGAAGAGCCTTGACGGCACCATGGGACATGGATTTTTCAGAGAGAGGAGGAGACTCGCCTTCAGGGCTGCCCTTCTGTGTCCATGCGCATCTCACGTGGTCCAGGGGTTGTGCCAGAGCCCTTGGAGTTCACGCTGCTCAATGTCACCTAAGGACATGAGAAGCCAAATCTGCTGGGCTCCCCAGCCCACTGCCTCCAAAACAGAGCCCCTTACCCTCCCCGGGCATCAGACAGCCCCCCGTGCTGCCGCACGCCTCCGCCTGGCCTCGGGGCAGGGGTGGCCCCACTGTCCCCCAGCGGGAACCTGCCTGGGAGCAGCCCGTCTCTGGAAATCCGAGGCAGCAGAAGGCTCCTGCCTGCCCCCCGTCCGCCATCGCTGCTCAGCTGAGTCCTTTCCCCTTGTGTTCTTGCTCTCTGCTTCGTGTCACCCAGCTCTGCTAGCTTTTTCCTTCTCCTGCTCACTCGCTGTCCCTGCGGGAAGCTCTCCGAAGGGCTGTCCTTTCCCGGCTGCTCCCCGCCAGCTCCCTTTGCTGCCTGCTCAGCGTCACTTCACATCTGCTGGCTCCTTGCAGAGGTGTGGGAGGAAACCCAGCGAGTGCTTGCTCGCAACGGGGGTTGGTGGCCGTGGGCTGGGGGAGCCCCAGGTCCCCTAGCTGTGGGCTCTTGGGGCTCAGCTGGGGGGGAAAGCTTGCACCAGCCCCAGGGCAGCACGGGGAGAGAGCCAGGATTTCTCCCTGCTCCGAGGGCAAAGAGCTGCTCCAGCCTGCGGCTGCATCCCCCTCCCCGGGGGGGATCTGGATCGGGTCTGGAGCCTCCGAGCAACCCCAGGCTCGTTATTTGAGAGAAGTCTCAAGAGAAATAGATTTTGTTGCAGGGGTTTCACAGGTCGAGAAACTGAGGCAGCAGTGACCACGGCCAAGGCAGCAGCTCAAGGACTGCGCACGGCTGCTGCGGCCGTCCCAGCCTTTCAGTGGCAGAGCAGCCCGGGGAAGCCCCGGAGCCCCTCGGGAAGGGGGAGTGCGGATGCGGCCGTTGGCACTGCAATGCTGCAGGCGGCTGAGGCCAAGACCAGGGTGACTGTCACACCGTGACCGAGCCAGGGAGCTCAGTGTAGCTGCAAATACAACCCCGGCTCCCCGTGTCCCTCCCTGAGCAGCGCCCGGGGCTAGGAGGAGTTAAAAAAGAAAAAAAAACCTCTTGCTGGAGCCTGGGGGGAAAGCGGTTCTTCTTTCTCCACGCGCATTCTCAGCCCTCTGCTCGCGCTGTCCTTGCTCCGACCATGTGGATTTGGCGCTGCTCCCCAGCGCCTTCCTGTCATTAGGATTCCCTGAATCGCTGCTGCTTCACCTCTTCCAGCCGGGCTCTCCCCAGTCTCGGCGGCCACGCTGGCAGGAGCTCCCGCACCTCGCCGGAGGTCCCCGCGGCCACGGCGGGTGACACGGTAACGGTAACGACCTGCTCATTAAGCTCTGAAGCAGCATCGCTGTGATGGTGGGCTTGGGCAGCCCCTGCAAGCAAAGGGCACTGCGGGGATGCTGGTGGCTCCTGGGGAGCTGGGGACACGGTGGCACCGCCGGCACCCCTGACTGCGGGATTGGCCCCTGGGGCCGTGTCAGGGTGGGGACAGGGGCATTTGGTCACTGCCCCGGCAGAGGCCGGGCTTTGCAGGGGGCTCGGCTGGAGGAGGGACCCAGCGCTGGCTGTGTCCCAGGGCGAACTGGTCTCCCTGCCGCAGGCCACCCCGCTCCCCACCACCAGCACCCCGCACATCCCTCCTGGCCAGGCACAGACCCAGCGTTTGTCCCTGGTTCGCTGCTGGCCCAGTGGGTGAGTCACGGGCATTTTGGGGAGAGCGTGGCTGGCTCGGGACGGGGGCTTTGCACGGCATCCCTGCTGCAGGCGCCTCCTCCCCTGCCGCTGCTCATCATGCCGAAGCAGAGCCCCGAGGGGCATCGGGGTGCGATGCGGGTGCTGCCGTGCAGGCCCACGGGCACCATCACCCTCCATCCATCCCTCCGTCCGTCTGTCCGTCCGTGCGGGGCCCCGTGCACTGAGTGAGTCCGTCTTTCCATTGTTCAAACAATCTCTTTTCCACACCCGGTGCCAAAGCCTCCCCGCTTGCTCCCGCACGCGCCAGTATATTTAGCTGCCTCTAAGCCTCTACCTTTCCTTATATAGGAGAGGCCAAACGAATTTCGCACTCTCATTATTAATAGCCTGAGAGGAGCTCTTAGGACGCTGCCAAAAATAGCAGGCAAACAGAGCGCACCCGGGGTGGGGAGGGCGTCGTGGCAGGCAGGGAGCCGCCGGGACCGCCGCGGGAGGGACGCCGCGCTGCTTTTTCTGGCTTTTCCCTCTGGGAACCACGATAAGGTGTCTCCCGGCATCCTGCCCCCGCCGCAGCCCCGAGCTGGGGGTCCCCCTCGCCCCGCCAGCCCTCCGCGGGCAGAGGTAGGACTGGTGGGAGCCCGGGGGTGGCGGGGTGCCGGGGTGGGCAGAGCAGCCCTGTACCCCCAGGCTGGAACAGCCACCCCGAGGGCGTTGGGGACACTCAGAGCGGGTGGCCCAGGGCAGCCTGGAGATCCCCATCCCTGTGGGGTCCCCCCCAGCCCAGGGGAGCCCCTGTGGCTGCAGTGGAGACCAAGTTTTGCCCTCCTGAGTGCTCCGCAGGCTCTGCTTCACCCTCTGAGCTGCCCCGGGCTGCTGCTGGGCCCGGCAATGCATTCCGGCTCTCCCCATGGCGTTGCTCCGGGACCCCCACCCGGGGGACACAGGGCAGGTGGCAGGGGGCAGAGGTGCCTGGCTGTGTGCCGCTGGCAGCCCCGGCTGCCTCGTCCAGGAGGGTGAGGGTTTCTCAGCAGAGATCACCCAGGCATCGTCCCCGGAGCCTGGGCACGCGACAAGCCGTGTGTCGGGGCACCGAGCCCGAGCCGGGGCGCGCGAGGAGGGGGCTGCGGGGTGCCCAGCGAGCGGAGGGTCTTCACCTGCACCCGGAGGCATCTGCATCCCAGGCAGGGTCTGCCTTAAATCCCTCCCTCCCTCCCTGCCGAAGAACTTCTCCGGCTGAACTGGAGGATGCTGCAAGCTCCTGCGGACGAGCCGGAGGAGTCCTGTGGCAAAGTCAAGGCGAGCGGGGAAGCGGCGTGCTCGTGCCGGGTGTCACCGCAGCCCACTGCCGCCAGCTGAGCCCACAGCCGGCCGGTGTCACCTCCAGGACCGTAAGTGGCCGTGCGAGGCGGGAGTGTGGGGTCTGCGGGGGTCTGCG
>VZSZ01007943.1:1550-32533 GCA_013398815.1 Ibidorhyncha struthersii | reverse complement strand
AGCTGCCACAGAAATATCGCCCCTGACCTCAGTGGGGGACAGTATTTCTCTGAACCGTTTTACATTACTCGCTCCCTCTTTTGTCTCTTTTCTCCCCTGTATTAAATTCTGTGATGTGGAAGAAACGGCCTGCTTTAAAAGATGGGCCTTTTTGTTTCTGTGCTGTAGTTTTTGAATTCCTGCTTTGATTTCTGCTAAGATTAAAAAAAAAAAAAAAAACAAACCACCAACCAAAACCAACCAACCGAACCAAACAGAGGATTTAGTGTTTTTTTAAGGGAGAAATCAATTCTGTATTAAATCAATATTTGTAGTTGGTTGCAGTATTGTATTCGCTCCACTAACGAGCAACCTTCTCACAGTTTAGAGAGCTTCATTTCAGTTTTAAAGGACCTGTGGAAGCTCAAGCAATGAATAAAGAGAAATCCAAATAGAAAGCAAAAGGGTTTATGTTATAAACAGAGCCACAGAAAACTCAGTTTTAATAACTTGAGTCAATTTTGAATACCAAAGATGGGCATAGATATAAAGGCTTTAACCTTTTCTGCCTTTAAAAATGCTTTTTTAGGCTGCTGTAAAACGAGAAGAAAGTTTCAAGCTTTGAATTTTCTCTGCTGTGTGGCTCCTGCCCAGGCTGAATTTGGGTCTGAACCCACATCTGACAAGAAGTACTGACAAAGCAATGCAAGCACACTTATACTGGCCAACTGTACTTATGGTTGGGGGTCAGGAGACAAAGGGGTAGGAAAAAGGGAAAGACGTGCTGGCATAGTCTATATTGGATCAAACTGCAAAATGGATTTTGTGACCATGCAATTTCATCTATTTAAATAGAAATCTTCCCCATAAAATGTTTAAGACTACGTACCTTTCCCTGACATTCCCATCCTGACAGAAATGTGCTGTAGGTCTGGTAGAAAAAACAACAAAATCCCCCAAACCAATGTCCCCCAATCTCCGCATAGTTAAAAATGTGGTCTTTAGAATGTGCAGTTTCAAACATTGCTCAGGGCAACATTGTGAATCTTACATTAAAAAATAACCATCAAATTCATGCCTCAGAGACAAGAAACAGAAAAGGGTGCTGGGAGTGAATTTCTGTTTCATAGCTGCTCAAAGAAGCATTTTTAATGGTACAAGTGACTATTACCTCTTCGGATATGGCTGGAGAAAACCCAAAATGGCTATCATGTAGCATGCAAACAATCCTAGCAGGGCACTGAGAAATCTAAAGTGATCACACCTCTCATGCTTTCAAAAAATACTTTCTCTTGTCTGTTTCTGGATCTCAGCCCAGGTCACCCTGCTTGGTATGTGTTGCTATGAGCCTCACCTTATCTTTACAGCTGAGCTCCTGTTCTCTCTGAGTAGCCAGTTTGACTTCTAGCCACAAAGAGGGTCAGCCCCACAGCATGAAATTCCTTCTGTTGGACTGGAAGAAAAAAACTTTTGGTGCGTGATCCTTTCCATAGCAAGAATGTAATCAAAACTATTTGACTTAATGGTGTGGCTTCTTGACTTGGGCGGTGAGTGACAGAAGATTTGTTGGTGTTTTCATACCTGTCTCAATTAAGAGAAAAGGCAAAAGCTCAGGCACACGGAGCACTGGAGACTCAGCTCTTACAAACACTTACATATGGCCACAAATCCCAGCCTTGCAGATGTCTGTGCCAAGTTAGTTTGTCAGGCTGTCAGCATTGTCCTGCAGAATGTAGATGAGGGACGGGAAACAGATGGATTATAAAATATTTTAGAAATTACTAAACCTGAACAAAATTTGATAGGACTACAGAAAAATGAGAGAAAAAGGCACATGACCATCCAGATGGTTCTCGCAAGCTTCACAGACCTGTTGAAAATAGCGAAGGTCTTAAAAAGGAACAAAAATATTCTTACAAACAGACAAAAAACCTGACAGACAAATGAAAAAGGCACAAGGGTCTTGTAATGAAAATGCTGGCCAGCACAAGCAGAGGTCAGTATCTGCTCCTGCTGTAATAACTTCTTGTTTTATTGTTTGAACTAAACAACACTTGAAGCTCTTTTGCTATTAGGCAGAGTCAATATAATCCTTCCAAACTGAATTTCACATTTCAGAGCTATTTACACCCACTCTGCTGAACCACAGCTTACATACAGAAGCGATGAGAATGACGTAAGATAAAGGCGTTATCTGTGGCCTATTTTAACTTGTACCTTGTTCCTGCTTCTCGGCATTCCCACTGTGGTTGGTTTGGTGGGTAGTCGCAGGCCTAAGGGATTTTGTGCAGAATGGACTAGAGGGAATATTGTACAGTATCCGCTGCTGCGGTTTAACCCCAGTCAGCAGCTAGGTCCACGCAGCTGCTTGCTCACTCCCTGCCGTCCCCTGCTGCCCCTGGTAGGGCAGGGAGAAGAGGGAGAAAAGGAAGGGAAAGGAAAAAAACTTGTGGGTTGAGATAACAACAGTTTAATAGGACAGTTATGGAAGAAGAAAACAACAACAATAACAATGGTAAAAGAATATACAAAATAAATTGATGCAATACAAGTCTCTCTCACCACCTGATGATCGGTTGCCCAGCTTGTCCCGAGCAGTGATTGCAGATTCCTCCCTACTGGCCAACCTCCATTTATATACGGAGCATGATGTCTATGGAATATCACTTTTGCCAGCTTGTCCTGTCTATAATCCCTCTCAGCTTCTATGGGAAGCTGAAAAAGTCCTTGGTTAATATAAATGTTACTTAGCAACAACTGGAAAAATACGCGTTATCACCATTCTTCAATATTATTCTCCTACTAAATCCAAAACACAGCAGAAAACACACACTACTAGAAAGAAAACTAACTCTCTCCCAGCTGAAACCAGGGCAGCTATACAGTTTCACACATATTCTCACTAGAGAATGTCATGCCCTGTCCTATCTTTAAACTGAAATCTGCTTGGTAGGACAGAATTGACTTATACCATAGTGTTTTGTTCAGGTGTCTCAGAAGGAAAATGTCATTTTTCAATTTGACATCTAAGTGGCTGGTTATGATTTTAAACTATCCAGTGACAAAAGAAAATAGATATAATGGTCCTTTGCTTGCTGTAGTCCAAGCATGAGTCTTTTGAACCAAAATGAGTTGTGAAATATTTGGGAAGCTATTACGTTCAACATGTAAACATTATGTCTTTGAAGTCAAGATTTCAGTAGATGTTCATTTCTAGGTGGGCTTTGGAAGGATGCTGCCAGGTGAAGTGAAGCTGGCTTGGATTTGAAGACAGATTCATCAGATACAACACTTGGACCACACTCAGAGGTGTTGCCTGAACCCAGGTTTGGCCAGCTGCCTGTCATCTAGACACTGATCTCAGGCAGAGATTGTGGAGAAGTTATGTCTAGTGCAGGTGAAATGCCAGGCTGGGTGTTTCCTTCAAATTGGTGGCCCTTCAGCTTCCATCAGCTTCCAGCCTCTTTCTCTAGCTTCCCATAGAGGGTGAATAACATGGAAAATTGGGGACTGTGGGACTGTGCAGGCAAAGGCCCCAGGGGAGAGCTGCCGGTCATAGTCTTTGGGGTTTGCCCTGGAGGAGTTTTTTGACACTTGCAATCTCTGGAAGGCAGAAAAGGAGCAGTTAGTGAGTAAGAGCATTCAAGACAGAGAAGCAGCTCAGCCTGCTTTTGGAGAAGAGGCTTCACACTGAAAAGCAATCTTGGAAATTTCTGCTCCTGAAATGGACACGACTGCTCTCATCATACTGGGCAGATTATTCTAAACTTCAGGCCAGGCCAGCGCTAAGCCAAAGAGGGTCTGATCTAGTTGAACTGCCTGTTGAAAATTGCCTCCAGCACACTTCACTCTTTGCCTTTATTGCACACAGTTCTAAGAGTTACTGCCAGCTTTGTGCAAGCCAGACAGGTGGCTTTTTGTCCTCCCTTTGAATGGTCTTCCATGGGGTCTCTCCCAGCCTCTGGCTTGAGCCGGGAACTCATGCTACTGAGTTAGTGGCACACATCTGTGCGGGGTCATCTCTTTATCCAAAACATGCTTGGCTGTCTGGGCTCCCTGGAGTGCCTGTGGTTCTGGTCAAGGAGAGCTGAAAACTGCTGGTTGTATCCACCAATGTCGTTCATGCCTTCAGGAGAGCTAACATGGGTGGGACAGTAACACACTGTTAATGGGTTGGGCTTGGTTCACTACTTTTGATTTCCAGGAGTGTGCTATGTTTATAGACTCTGGCTTTTTCTTACCCTTTAAAAGGGGAAACTATCTGTAACAAATCAGCAAAGCCCATTTAACTATAAAACAGATGCAGAGAATGTCCTTTTTGATACGAGTTATATTTAGGATTCACAGCTATTTTCCTTAATATCACATTTGTCCTTGTTCCTGTGATGTACATTTCTGGTTAGAGGGCAATAGACTTGGAGGTAAGACTGGAAATTCCCAGCTTCAAAGCTCTCCTTACAAAGCCTAATACCCCGTTTTAGCCACCTTATGTGCAGAGAAAAAAAAAAATCCAGATAGAGAAAAAAAAAGGCAGCAAACTCATTGGATCAAGTCTGTCCCTTGAAGAACACTGCTGTCTTCAGAAGAATTGCAGAAGGCATGAATTTAGTTTATTATGTCTTGAGCCAGCTGATACGCTACATTATTTTGTCATAGTTCAGTGCACGTGCATTTAATCAAAACACCATACAGGTCAAAGAGGCAATTTTCCCCACTGTACTTCAATTACAGACACCTATTGTAAAAATCCTTGGGCTAGTTGCCTGAAAATGCCATTTTCCGTAGCCCTCAGAATTTATTTCCCTGTTTCCTGTGGGCAAGTCATCCAATTGCTCAAAATTGCTGGGTAAAAGTTCTCTAGTTTTTCTAAATTACTACAGTGAAATTACTGTAAGATCTGTCTTTGAAGCCTCATTTTCTTCTGCAGCTCCATAAAACTTACTTTAAAAAGTCAGATTTGCACAAATTCTAGTCAGACTGCAGCAAGGAGAACAGAAAGTAACAAGCACTCTCTGTCTCTTCACCAACCTCCTTACATAGCTGTGGCTTTTTTAGTAGGCGCAGGCAAAACAATGCTTCCCTATGGAATTTAGGTAAATGTGTGTGGAATGTTTTTGAGAATGTTGCAAGTTTTGACAGCGTCACAACAGAATGTGATCTGTTGTAGAATGTCACTGTAACAATATAAAAAGAATATTTAAGTTATTAAAAGGGAAGTCATAACATCTTATCTTACCTAAATTTAATCATCTCCTTTATAAGCCACTCAATGGAGAAAAATATTTCAAGCTATACAAAGTAGCAGCTGTGTTTAGTAACTTATGACATAGGCACAGTTTGTGTCCTATAATACATTGCTAATATCGACATCACGAAATTATGTAAAAATAGCCACATAAAAGGCACTAGCCACATTCAGAACTGACATGATTTACCCATGCTATAAAATTTTGAAGTCCCTCATTAAAAATATCGTCTATTTTAGACAAAAATGGTGTTTTGGCTAAACTGGTTTCTCCCCATCAAACTACTGCCCAGACACAAGAGTTTCTGAGGCAGCAGTGCTCTTTACTGGAGAAAGGAGTGCTTCTAGATGTACCTCTCCACCTCCCATATCTGAAGCATGAAGGTGCTCAACCCTTGCCTTTGCAGTGATACCACCTTAGGTGTGGGCAGCCGCGCAAGGGACCTGCTTTGAGATTTCTTGCGCAGTTCCCAGCTGCTAGTAGGATACTGCAGTACTTACCCACTGCTAAACATTGTTGTGATGCTGTCCACAGAAAACTGTGGCACTCTTTACTTACAGTAAAGTAAGAGATTTACATATCTGTACATGTAATTGTAAAAAGTGCCAGTACTTATGACAAGCACAGGAAGAATAAATTGATAAATTACATTTGGAATTGAAGACTTTTGTAAATAAAAAATGAGTAAGCCTTGTTTTTACAAGTTTTTTATTTATTTGCAACTTCCAAATCAGTCTAGTGCTGCCCTAGGAAACGTTACTAGGTTGCTGAAGACAAAGGTGATAACTTGCTAAGGGAGAAAACTAGCAGTAGATTATGGGGTAGTCAGAAATCTACCTGCATGGCAACAAGCAGAGAACTTCAATAGCCTTCTGATATGTCACACAGACTTCTTTTTATTTCACTCAAATACTTAAAAGTTCCAATCATGACTCACCTCTCCAGTTTGGAAACATTTTAATTTTCAGTAGCTGTATTTTACTTAAAAAGAAAAGGAAAAAGAAAAAGATAATGACATATGCCCTGGAAGGAGAAATAATTACATTTCATTCTAAGAACTTTCTTCAGATTTTGGTAAATGAAGAGAGAAAAAAAAAGCAATGTAATTTCACTCATAATTTAGTCAACTTTTACTGCTGTGTTTCAACAAGTAAGGATGGTTATAGTCAACACTCTCCTTGCACAGAAGGCTTCCTGTTTATTGAGCAATTGTATTTTTCCTTTCCTTTCCTTTCCTTGCATTGTGGATTTTAGGATTTATTGTATGCAGAAGATTAGTAGTGGTAATAGTAATGTGAAATCATGTAATACAGAGTAGATTATGATAGAAAGTAAAATAATTCAGATATATAATCTCCAGTAGAAGTCTTTACAGCCAGAATAAAGATTTGCATTTTTCCCTTTTGTTGGATTTGTAAAATGTACTTGTAGAGTTTTAGTCTTGTGTCATAAAGTAGCCTGGTAAATCTACAGTTCTAAAGCCAGTTATTATGATTATTGTTCTGGAAGGCTACTGGGTTTTGGCATCATTGCTTATGAATAGGGACAGTAGTTGCTGTAATGAAAATTTGTCAGTGAGATTGTAAAGTGGAACCATACCCCATGCTGCTTACTATAAATTTGACTGGTTATATATTCTTGTGGATGCCATCCCCCAGGAAAGTGTGCACAAACATGTCAGTCCCTCCAAAGGATGTAACCTTGTCTTCCTTTTAGTAGAGCCCCAAAGAAATCACTTAAAGAGCTTGCATCTGGAACCAAACACGTTGGTTTCCTCCCAGAGTGTCACACACAGCGCAGCTCATCATTATACTCATGGTTGCTACATCCTGGGCCAGAGTGTCCTGCTCTTGTGCTCAAGGCCCTGATAACTGCACAGCTGGCTGCCATTCTTCTGCAAGGTAAATTTTAAATGAAAACAGAATATAAGTGTTATTCAGGTTAAGACATAGGTACAACAGCCTAAGTACCCCTCGCATTGAAGACTGCAAATATCAATATTAGGGTGCACCTACTGTGTGCCTCTAAACAGAAGAGGAAGGGATAAAATAAAATGTTTCTCTTCCCTTGCAACTTCATCCTTCTTTTCCTGAGGAAGCAGGTAAAAAAGCAAAAAACGATCTTGTCAGAGGAAGCCTGAATTCAAACTCTAAAAGTAGATACTTTTGTTGTATATTGAAATTGGAATTTGAAATTTAAAAATGTGCATTTAATTCAGTCAGTTTTGTTGAAAAAAAATATTTGCATTACTAAAAAAAATAATAATCAGCTAGTTCTAATCTAGAAATTACTTCATTACAAACATGGTAGCACTTTGGACCCATGTTGGTGAAGGGTGTTTGACTGTGCTGTGGGACTGGTTAGACGCCCATCAGAAGGTTGTCAGAAGGGGGAGAGAACTGCAGGAGTTTCAGTAGAAAGTGGGTTTTGGCTTGAACTTACTTGAAAGCCTAAAGGACTGATAAAAAGAGTGTTGTTCATGAAGCTTGAAGGTATCCCTGCGATCAGAATCACAAGGCACAATCATATTGAATCCTTTGATACCAGGAATAGCCAGGACAGTCCATGCAGCCTTCTTTCTTTCCTTCTGTTTCCCCATCATCATAATTAACAGGGATCACAATTCCTCTGGGGTTTGTTTGTTTGTTGTAGGTTGGATTTTTTTTTGGTGTTTTTATTTTCTTTTTCTCCCCCCCTACGCCCAACCGTGGGCACAAGAGCAGCAGGAAGGAATGCAGGAGAATATCAGCACTGAATCCCTGTCCTCAACAAGACAAAAGTTTAATAAAAAATGTATTGCAGCAGAATGAAATTCAAATGTTAAACAAGCCTGGGATATAATCAGTCTCTGGAAGAAGGAAGAATGAAAAGGTGTAGGGAACTTCCCTATTGCACTCAGCAATAACATTAGATGAAGTAAGCATCAGTTATCAGACACATCATTCATGCTGGCATTTTTAAAAATCAGATAAAATTAATTTTTTAAAAACATTTTGTCAGTGTCTTTCTGCTATTGCTTTTATATGTTAAGGATATAACTTAATAAAAATTGGGAATTTAATCATAGCATGCATGAAACCGGTCTTAACAGTGATGCCTGAGGCAAAATGCCTGTGGCTCAGTCAACTTGTAGATATTCAAATCTGCATCCAAGAATTCTTGGTAAGAAGTCTCAGGAGGTAAGGTGGACCAGGACACACTGCAAAAAAGCACCAAATCCTTTCCCCAGAGCAAAATTTTTCATCTTAATATTTATGGCCATCATGAGTGGCACAAGGTTTAAAATACCAGGAGGAAGGAAGGCTGCTCTTATTCTGTTGCTAAATGTTAGGAAAGGAATTATTCACATGCAGTGCCCAATCTTCGGGCAAGAGTTTAGCTAAGTGCCACACACAGTTTAGCTAAGTGCCAAATACAGACCAAGAGCTGGGCTATCTTCTGCCTGTACTGAATGAGGAGCCTGTGGTTATTTAGTTTCCTCTCTTTTCTTTATTTGTCAGCCTTATCCTGGTAACCTCAGTTTTACACAGCTGTTTCTACTGACAGACCCAGGCTATCTCTCAATCACTGTGTTGGTGAAGCAGAAGCATTGTAAAATCATATCTATCTATATATGTGTGTATATATATATATGCATTTCAGCTTACTGTGTATGGCAATTGTTACAGATGCTCATGCTTCGTTTCTCCTTGGCTGGAATATAGCCAACCTGTAGTTCTTCTGCAGGTTGGAATACATCCCTTAGAGATGAATGATTTGTATCTGGCGCTGGATCCAGTTAGTCTTTTCCACTTATCACAGTTTGGATGAAGGCTTATGACTGCAAGACTTGGCAGACAGGCAGTCAGACCGCATTAATTCAAATGGGTTCAATATAAGGTTGGCTGGACTGCATGGCTATCTGTACGCCAGCAGACGCAGCCTCTGATGAATGCGCTACACTGCCCAGCTTTGAAGTCTTATGTTTTTAGTACAAAACTGCTGTAACTGTAAATTACACAAGTCAGAAGCTGAATCTAAGGGAGTTGCCTGAAAAAGAAACAACCAAGGGGAGTATTTTTCCACCTAGAATGACAGCTGTATGTAGACCTCACTAGGTTGTATTTTATCATTTTTTTTGCCCGGGAAGTCAGGACACCATGTTCAAGTATCTGCTTCACATTGCTGTATTTGGATTTACTCTAGTGTCTTGCAGCTGCTTAATTTAAAGTTTTAACATTAGTTTAAACCTCCACGTCCCTCAGTTCTAATCCTTGGTAAGGGTGTTTTACAGTTCAGTGAAGTTCCTTTGTACAGGATTTGCCATGCCTTGTAACTGGGAGACAGTCACAGTCAGTATTCATTGTATGGGAGGGCTGGTAAATGGCCCGACAGTGATTCCTCTAGGAACGCTTTGTCAAATCGGGGCTTTCTGAGGTGGTGGTCTATCAAAAATGCCCTCCTGTAAAAATCTAAGAAAGGCTGATTAAAATGGGCCACTTCAGTGAATGCTGTTCAAAATGCAGGTCTCTTCATCCATGTTTTACTACGTGCAGCTTTGGAGTAGAAGGGTAGTTTCCAGAGCAGGAAGGTATGGACACTGAGCACTTGCTTTCCTTGTGCTCTTTCATACAGCAGTTGAAATGGAGATACATGTATTACTGGGAAACAAAGTTGAACCGGTCATTGTGAATGAATTATTGAGAATTTTTCAGTGCTTTTTTTCTGCTCACACGCTATTCATGAACATACTCCATGCTGTTTTGACATCCACCTCTTCCTGGTGCTGTCACATTGCCACTGGCTTTGGAAGGTCACACTGGGGACTTTCTCCTAAGTGTTCAGTGAATGCATTCTGGTTTGGGGTATTCACGAACACTGGCGTTGCCCATATCCCACTCGTCATCTGTGGGTGCAGGTGATTGCCCATGTCACTTAGTGTAGGCTCTGCTTCAGCACTGGAGACTGTTTACAGCGGCAGAGTGGTGGCAGCAGCAGACGGCCAGTTGTGGATGGATGTGCTCTTTCCTCAGGTGCAGTGTCTACTGCTGTGGGAGGAGTTGTCCTTTAACAAATGGTCACACAAAAGCTCCACTGATGCAGATGTTCACAAGAGCTAGCTAAGACTGGTGTAAAAGCTGCAGTTCAGAGTATGACTATCTGTAAAAATGTTTTTGCAGAATTAACTAGCTCTATGTTTCATATGACTCTTTATTTATAGGTCATCTTTTTGCTATATTAAACATTCTTAAAATGAATGTTATGTTTCTGTATGAGCAAAACTAAAAGAACAAAGAATAGTCATGTTTAACTATTGTTTATAGGTATATTATTTATAAATACCTCATACCTTAATTCCTGTGATGTTGAACAACCTGTTAATGATTTCCCTTAATCAAATGCAGATCTTTGCACATGAGTAAACAACTATTTGTCTTAATTTAGTCTCTTTTCCTGTTTGCAAGGCCTTGTGGGTTGCACTGTAAAAATTTCAAGAAGCTTTCAGAATGAGAGCAAGGACAACTGTTACCACTGGTATAAAATTGTACAAACTTTCTCTGAACTTTCTTATTAACAAGATATTTTAGCAATAAACAAATAAGAGTAAATAAGAAAAGGGAACAAAGCCTTCTCTTACTCTTGATTATGCGAATGTTGGATTTTTTTCCGTAATATATTTCGGGTACACAGTATGTTTGCCCAATCACTCTGTCCTTTTCTGTGGGTATTGCTGAAGGCTGTTAATGACCATTTCAGTCAGCTGAAATAAACTCTGCCATAATGAGGCCAGACCACTACAGAGAACAAGTAAATTCAGCAGCTCTGTCTTTAACAGTCTGTCCTTTGACGTATGCCTCTCACCCTAACATCGAGCCTCTATGGCAGACATAGCAAGATCTGAATGGAGCAAACACCTGAGCACACCTGGTCAGTTACCCTTTGCCTTTGAGTCTGGGCTACTCATGTCAAGACTGTGATATCTACTGCTGCTCCACAGCCTTTGTCAATCAAAGGACCACCTAAAACTTTTAAAAAATCACCTGAGATAGTCTAATTATTTTGAAAATAATCCACACACCATTTTTTCTATGCTCGCACCATAGCGTTTGTTTTTAACCAGATACAAGCTGGCACGCTTTCAATGTTTATTATTTTTCATCTTCCCCGATTTTATTCCTTTCCTATTCACAGGGAGGTTTGTGTGTTTTCATAATGTTCTGCAGTTGTAGCATTTCATAATTTATGGCCCACCAGTGATTCACTGCACACAGATTGATAAATTGCTAGACAGGGACAATACAGGGCACATTCAGTCTTGTTTTTTTGTAGTCTTGTGAATATATTACTTTGGCTTTCAGAAATGTGTGGCCATCAGAATTAATTATTAAAAAAGTAATAGCCTCTACTCTCTCTGTAGATTTCTGAATACAGAATAAAGAGGTATTTTGACTTGTTTTTCCTGAACAAATTCAACTGCTTTCTGCCATAAGCATTAACTGACAAAATGAAGCAATTTCTCTTCTGTGAAAGAAAGCATGGAACAAATAGGAAAATCAGCGGTGTCTAATATGGCAGGAGAAACTCATCTAGCAGCATAGTTACAGTCCCTGATGTCACAGGAGATCATTGCTGATACGAAGACGAGGCTTATTTAATGATGCTGGTCTACCTCCATCTTGTCGCAAGAAGGTTATGGTCAGTGTGGAAGCTTACTTTGCATACTACAAATAGAACAGGCTATCGTTAGAAAAAATGTGACAAAAATTAAACAGCACAAAGCATATAATTCTCATGCTGCAGGCACACAGTGACTTGAACAAACACATTAGCTTCATACACTGGCTGCAGTTGCTATAAAATTGGTGACCAAGGTGATTCGTGATTTTTCAAAGAGCTGCCACAGAAAATCGACCTTTTGTTCCCCTGTCCTTCTTGCCTGTTTCCCTTCTGGAAGAGCTTTGTGCTTGCACAACACGTGGGCTGGCTGTGTGTAACCCCCGGCACCAGCAATCCCTCCTGCGGCTGCATGGGTCAGAGGATGGGCTTTTTGTGGGCAAGGCAGGTGGCCCAGCAGAGCCAGGAATTTTACCTCGCTTTTGCCAATTGTGTTGATATGCATTGCTGTAACTCAACAAACATGAGGACACAGCATTAAAACAGTGTGCAAATGACAAAACAATCTTAGAGGTAGGTGTTTCTCTTGTCCTGCGTTGGGATTTTTATATATAACAATATTTTTATATTGTTTTGTCTTTTGAATAGAAACAAAATAGTGAACAGATGATGTCCAGATGAGTTAAACTTTCCTGTAGCTGGTTAGAAATGGCCAAGTCACTGCTGTGAGCCACATATTAATCTGCTTGAACCAAAGCAGCACTATAAATAGCCATTTCCATCCATGCCTGGTATTTAGTCCTGCTGGCATTTCTATTTTCAGGTACCTTCTATAGTAAAAAAATTAGCAAGCCCTGCATGGGTTCAATGGGGGAAGTAGGAACATTTTCCCAGGATTTGTGACCCAGAAATTGAAGAAATTTTCCACTTGAATCTTTGTACCATAATTTCTCTGAGTATTTACTGAAAACACAGCTTATGGAAGTAAAGCAGAGAGCTGCAATCTACCCATTGGATGTTTTAAAGAGAAAAATGCCTCATTTTAAAATGTCCTTTCCAAAATGTTTTTACTTAGAGCTACTGCTACTTGTCTCCTTCTATACTTTCTGTGGAAGAATTAGCCTCATCGTCTTACTCCTTTGCTACTCCCTTTTCTCTTGCCCAAATCCATAACAAGAGTGTTGTTTGGCTGCAGGCCTACAGACCAAGTTAAAGAGAACTTTTGCAAAGGATTTAACAGGTATCATCTGATGTACCCCTCAGCAAGAGGAGGCATACGTTTGCTTTCCAGCTGGGCACAGCCAAAATATCCTGCCAGACTAACAAAGAAAAGCAAGGTGGTCTTACATGCTTGCCTGCTCCCTTTCACCATCAGTCGGGACTGGATCACCTACAGGTGTTAATAGAAAGACTGACTTCTGAACAGTGTAGTAAATTTTAGCTGTATTTTGCATATGGCTATCTAGCAGACTACTAATTCTTTTTCTTTAACTAAACCAAGGCTAGCATTTCCCCCTTCTAGCGAATCTATAAAAATTATACATTAATTGAAAAGTCTTGCTGGTTAAACAGTTATAGTGCTATGGCAGCATGTTCTGTGCTAGGTTTTGGCAAGCCAGCTATAAAGCATAATTGTACCTGCAGGAGTGGGGCTAGATAGAAGAAAACCTTAATTTAGGCTAGCAGCTTTCATCTGTTTATTTTCAAAAATGTGGGCATGCGTATTATTAAATGACTGTAATTGACACCTCCAATTATATCTGTCTTAAATACCTACGTATTCTTTAATACTATTGAAGCCATTTTGAAAAGACCGTAGACAGATAATGAATCGGGTAATAAATGTGAATACTTAGGTCATTTTGGTTTTGTTTTGAAAGACTGAATTCAAAGAGAGAGAGATAACGCCAGAAAAAGGAGGCAATTTATATTTAGTGAAAGCATATAAATATAAGGACAATTTATGGTTAACAATCATCCATTCCCAGAGGATTAAGAATACAATATAGTAGTTTTTGAGATAAGACTAAAAAAACAAAGCAGAATGTTGATGCATGACCTCATTTTCCCTTTTAAAAATCAGGTTCTTATCAATCTACTGTATGTTGCAGATTTAACATAGCCAAAACCTTTTTTGCTGATGAAAAATAAAGAACCTCTTAGAAGAATTCAGGGCTGGGATGGAGCTTTGGTGTCTCTTCTCTGAATACTGGGTGGGTTATCCATGAAGGAAAGACGAAATAATAGCATTTTTTTAGCTGGAAACATGTTCGCCAGGAAAAAATATTGACAGATCCACTCAAAAATGATTCCATTAAGTTAGACTTTTCTGGAAGAAAAGGGGTTGAAGAAGGAGGGACATTCGGAAAGTTCTGTCTATCATAATTGATTCACTTCTGATGTGTGTATACGTTTCCTAAGTCTAGGCTCAGTTATGAGCAAATGGGTGGGACATTCAAGGTGACGCAATTCAGTTCAGTTGATTTCAAATCACTCAAACCATGATTGAAAATCAACATGTATAATGCCTAAAGCTGGTATAATAATTTTTCATCTTTCAAATATATATTTCCATAATTTATTTAGTACTTAATTTATAAATAAGTTAAATATTTTGTGAAAATAAGCCTTTTAAAACATGGTAACTGCATATAATTTATATGCAGTTTGATATTTCTTAAGTAGTCAAAATACTTTGCTTTTAAAAATAATCAACTTATTCTACAAGGAAAATTCTACAAACAATTCCAGTCATTACATTCTTCAGGATTTTAGACTGGAAAATGTATTTCCCTGTCATCTCATTCATGCAGCACAGGAGGTAAACGTGCTGTATTTTCTTCCCTCAGTGCCTAAGTTCTCAATTTTAAATGACCCAGCTGTTGAGATGGACTTTAAAATCTACTAAAATCAAGAAAATATTTGCTTTGAACTTGTAGAACTAGGTATTGATGCCCCCCAAAAGCATAGGATTTAGCACTTTAACAAGCTGTGGCTACAGGCTGTTGGCGAGAAATTTCCATCAGTCCAATAAGATTGAATTCTTCGTCTTCTTTGATAATATTTTTTAATTAGGTTTAATAAGAAGTTGGTGGTTTAGGTTTCATAGTAGGCGATCAATATTTTTAATTTAAATTATGAATGGAGTGCAGGAAGTGACTTTTTAAAGCCGGCAAGGCACTGTTGCTGGAATGTCTTACAGAAGTACTCAGTGGTTTGTCTGGAACATGACATTTAAACTCTGTAAAAAAAAAAAGTTATCCTTTCTATAATCAAGCAAAATGAGGAAGTAATGGAAATCCTGCTATTCTAGTTACAGTGCCATATCCATCAGTATTGCTTGTGGGATACCTAAACAAAAAGACCTCGAGGCCTGTGGAGGCTGTAAATCCAAACAGGGGCACAAAGTAAATAAGAAATCAGAAAGGTCATACAGGCAGGACAGTGAAACACTGGATTCACAGGGGACTTCAAGGATGAAGTGGATATAGAAATTAAAGTTATACAAGGTTCTTCACATGAGACTGAAGGAAAGGTAAGAAGGCAAAAAGTGGAAGCAGCAGAAGGTCCATATTGCTGGCTTTCACATCACAGCAGGCTGAAAGGGTTTCATCCTGGGGTAGTGTTTTCTCAAACAACCAAACTTTTGTCCCTCCCAAGGTCTGTGTATTTCTGCTTGTGCATTGTTGTCTTGCAAGTGCCAATGTCTGACTCTTGCTTAGGTTTTGCTTGCTTACACACAAGAGGAAGACTTTTTTTTTTTTTTAAATATATGATTTTTGGGTCACACCTCACTGCCCAGTGTTGTGCTGTTTGTGACTGCCACAGAGTCCTTTAGAGCCTGTGCTGCATCTTCCTCAATCCTGTGCTAACACACAGAGCCACCATCTCCTGGAAAAGAGTAAATAACTCACTGTGTCTTGGGAGACATCAAGGGGGAAGGTTCCTGAAGCCCCCTGGTCCTGCTGGATGTGTCCCCCTGAGCCCAAGAGGCCACTGTCAGGCCCATGTGCCTGCCCAGGAGGGACTCCCCTACTTCCCCATGAGAGCACCTCCAAAAGGCAACCTTGCTTTTATAAAGATCTGGTATCTGCTATTTTTAATACTTGTTTTAATTAACACAGCAGGAAGACGTTGTTTTTAGGTTCCTCAAAAGCAGAAGATCCCCAGGTCTCAGAGCTGTTCTGGGCTTCTTCCAGCCCTGGCTGAACCTGCTGACGAAAACATCGCTAATGATAACTGTGAGGTTCATTTCCTAAATCAACACTTACCCAGCAGAAGCCAGACTTGCATCCCTGGTTCATCTGCTTTTTTTGTATTTCAAACCAGTGCCTGCTCATATGGCATCCCTTCAGCTTGGATAACTAACAGTGATTCCCTACTGCTTTCCGGGCTGGCATTTGTCTGCTTCTTCTTCCCACCCTCACTTCAGATATTAATTCTTTTTTTCTGTAGGAAAAGCAAGAAGAAAGACTTGAAGGAAGGGCATAGTCCAGCTGTTCAGCAGGGAGTTGGGGCAGTCGATGCTGTCACTGCTCGAGGAGAAAGCAGTGCCCACGAGGTACCTGTTCCCAGCCTGCTGTGCCCAAGTAAGCATGTACTGGGACAAATGCATCTGAGTCTGGTCCAATTTAGGACCTCTCTAGGACCTTCTCTAAGTAAAATTCTCAAGAGCTGTGAAGGGTCAGAAAGCGTGAATAATGCAATCTGCCCTTCCAGAAGTCAAGGGCACACTTGCCATGAGGACTGGTGGTGTGCATGGCTTCCCTGCCATGTGTAAATGTGCTGTGAAACAGGGCACGGGGAGGGACAATCAGGGAGCTTCTTTTTTGACTTGCGATGCAGTAAGCAGCGTGTGTTCCTCCCCAGCACCATTGCCAAGGAATGTTTTAAAGCCTCTTCTGTATTTTGGTGGATGCTTTTTCCCCAGCCAGAATTGACAAGCATCCAGCTCGAAATTAGTCATGTTTTTGTTTTCTTTCTTCTTTGAAAAGTGATCAATGAAATATTGCTGCTGTATTATGGGGAGAGGGAGCACATTGTTATGGCGGCTTTTATTTAACTGCAGCTGCAAACATTATGTTAGCAAATCAGCTCTCTGCTCTCATTGGATTTGCTCTCTACACCCATACAGTTCAGGGAAAGCTGTGCCAAAATGTGTGAGGCACTCAAAAGCAAGAAGTCATTTAGAACAGAAACAGCAATAGAAAATAATTGACCAGAGCCAGCAAAGCCCTGCATTAAATTACCAGTGATGGATCAAAGGACAACTGCACAGCTTTGAATAATGGAGCTTTGCATCTTTCTCTGACATTCAAACCAACATTTGGTTTAAAAACTGAGGTGTCCAATCCCTGCTAATGACACCTTTGACAAACTCCAGCTGCATTCACTCTACAGTCTAGGGGAATAAAAACCTCTCCTTTTTTCCTAACGACCAACAGAGGTCAGCAGTTAGCATAAGCATTTACACAGAAATTTCAAAATACTCAATACTATTGCTGAGTACTACAGGAGGAATGAAACCCCATTTATTCTTTGCCACAATAATGAAAAATAGGAAAAAAAAAGAGAGGAAATTACTATATTTTCATCTGTCTCAGCTCTCTACCATCCAGCATAGGGACCGGTGTCCCCTTTCAGATGCAGCAGCACAAAGATTCACGTCGGTTAAAGGAGATATTGGTGGTGGTTTTATGCTAAGAAGAAAACCCAGAGCACCCCCTTGCTTCCATCTTCTACAGTTCATCTGAACCACATCCGTCATGTCCCTACATAGCTTGGAGTTTCAGAGGGCTGGAAAGAGTCTCCTCCACCCTTTGTGACCAGAGGAAGGGTTAGGAAGTCCCTGTGTTGAGGAAAGCACAGCAGCTGTTTCCTTCCTAAACCTGAGGGATGACGATGAAGATTATATATAGAGTAGGGGACTGGTGGTCAGTAAGCATGTTCTGCACCCCAAAAAAGGATTTAATATTACTAGAGAAAAAAAGTCCATTTGTGCAATCACACCTAAAATTATTTCAGAACAAGTATAAAATATAAACTTGACACACACCTTTAACTGAGACTTGCTAGTATTTAGCTTTTTAGCTCCCCATTTTCCCTACATCAAAACCCCCAAAAGATCCTTCAGTTGGTGGAATTTGGCACAGCTACATTAATTTCAGTGGAGCTGTGACAGTTCAAGCCAGAGGAAGACCTACTCTCAGGACTAATGAATGCTGCTATCCTTGCTGCGGGATCTGAATGTCAAAGCTTCCTCCTAGCCCATCAGATGCTGAGCACCTCTGACCTTAGAAAAGGTACGTGACAGCAGCCTTCTTGGGATCCTGGCTTCTGCTTGAGATCTGGTAGCCCTTGGCATCAAGTACCTTGATTGCTGTGCTCACAAGTCTACCTATTGGTGAGCATTTCAACTGGGACTTTTTTATTTATACTCTAGATGTTCTCTGTTTCTAGAAAAACTACTGCCATTATTGTCATAGAATCACAGAATGGCCAAGTTTGGGAAGGCTGGCATTATTAGTCATTAGAGGCAGTTTCTCTCTTGCACACAGAGAACAGATGCTGAAGTAAAGCTTTAAAGTCACTGGACTAATTCCTTTCCTGAAAGCTTTTTCTTTTTACTTTTTTCTTTCCCTCCCCCCCTCAGATTCTTGCAAATTGTGCAGAAAGGAGAGCTTAAAATAATACTATATTTTAGACCATATAGGTTTACAGAATAATCCATAGTAAACGACATTCTGCTATACATTTCAATGTACTATATACGTATGGCTATGGGATAGATCTATATAAACCAGAAAGCATTTTTCTCATTTTGAATACATGTTTGAATAAAGACGACGTGGATGTGTATACCCATACAAAGCATCCCTATAGCATCAGTTAGCTGAGGAAATGCAGTTCTTCTTTTTGGGCCTCTACTTGATTAATTTTAACTAGGTAGTCCAGAGCTATGGCATGTGCATTAAGAGAAAAAAAATCTTGTTACTGAAGTTGCTAAATCAAATTCTATAGTCTCTCTTGTATACTTTTGTATTATTTGTGTGTTCCTGTCAGTTTTGTGTACCTCTGCATGACCATAGCATAAGGCAAAAAGTAAAACTCTTGCTAGCGCTGGGCATTTTCCATCAGCAGCCAAAATATGTGTTTTTCTGATTACTGGGGAAGACTTTGGCTGGTGTGAGATTAACAGACAAAATAAAGCTTTCCTGCATCTGAATAGTAGAGAATTCATTACTTTTTTTCAGTTTTATTTCAAAAGAAATATGGACATTTATTCTAATACATAATCTAGTCTTACCTTGTAGGCTTGAAAACTATTTCAGGAAGGGGGGAAATGAGTTTAGCTTGTTACAGCAGCAAAACATTTTTAGACAAATATTCAGCAATGTAGACAGACACACCATAATATCTGAGTTCACAGTGTGTTCAGGAGAAAAGATTTGCTGTGTCAATTTTCATAGATTTAGCCAAGTCTGGATAGATTTAGCTCTCAAAATATGATGGATTCATCACAGACTAAACTGATCTGTCAAGGGAAATAAGGTAGGTAAATCCTTGAATAAAGGTAAAAGAATAAAGCTGGAATTTTTGCTTGACACTTTAAACAAACAAACAAAAAGATTTCTCATTGGCTGGATATTTTGATATTTTTTCTCATTTAAAGAAACCTGTGATCATAAGAAGACGCAGATAGATCAGAGAGATAAACTGTTCCAAGGGAACTAAATACCAAGGGTTATTTATTAGATGTGGAGCATCAAGGCTCATATGGCTGTATGCAGAGAGCTCCAATTGAAAAGAAACTCATTTCTGATCTGCTCTCTTGCTGATAAACTGTAATTGGGGGCTGATTGAATATGAGGAGACTTTCATTCTTTTCTACCCAGTTTGACCTGACAGCCCTGGTCATTTCCTGCCAGAGGCTGGAATAGGCTTTCTCAATCACCAGAAAAATGCATTTAGCTTGCTGAGAAAGAGCACTTGAGTAGTATCTTGAAACGTTTCTCATTTACTAAGCAAAATGGGATGCAGCACACAAGGGAAGCATTTGAAAGGTGGACCAGCATTTTAAATAGGGATTCAGCAGCAGATTGTCAACTAATCAGTGCCACTTATTTGATTATTTTTCCAATTTCTTGTGCAAATGCTATCCCAAAGTCTGCCAACACCATCGATGGCAGGATACTTCACAACCATGCCTCCCACTGTCAAGGCGTACCAAGCAGCTCTGCGTAAGCTTCTTGTACCATGCAAATACAGCTGAAGCAAACAAGCAGTAAAAATGCAAGCTTTGCATTGGGTTTGCTCCTGGCCTTTGCTCCCATCCCATTTTAAAGGCTGATGGGGAATTTCAGCTCTCCTGCATCCCAGACAGTGCTAGGCTTTGAGCCACGGCCCAAGAACTGCTGGAGTTTCAGGAAGGCCTTTGCTGAAGGTGGCAGTGCCAGAGGGTGGCACTGGGTGGGTTACCAGGCACAACACCAACATGGTTTGCCACTGGCTGCCAGCTGCCAAGGGGGACCAGTGTTGTAACAGGAGAGGCAGAACCATGCAGGCCACTAAGGAAGTCCCCACTGATGCTGAGGTCCGACCGCTGTGGTCCTGCTCTGGTTACACAACCCCTTTTCTCCAGGATCTTGATCACGAGGTGTGATGGCAAGTGTTTAAATTTCTTTTCATATTTTATGGCTGTGTCTTCACTCCCATGCTGTAACATGAGAATAGTGGCTGAGCCCTTTGGAAGAGAAACATGACTGAACAGCTATCACGTTGCCTTAAACTCTGCTGGAAACTACACAGATTCCTCCTAGGAAAACCAGTCCTGGAATTTTGTAAATCCTCTTCTGAGCCAACCAGCTCTTCCTTCAACATAAGAAACAACACGTTGAAGACAGGAGACACAAGTGGCATTAGAGTTTCAGGGCACACAGCAGTGTGCACTGACATTACCAAAAGAAGTAATTGTGGGGACTTTTGTCTACACCTTTGGAGACTGCAGCTGAGTTCAAGCTCTCTGTCGCTACTTTTAAGTTCCTAAGAGGTAATACAACAGTTTAATGTTTACTGTCCTTTTTTGAGTACTACTTTATTAACATTACTCTTCTGGTTGGTTCACCTGATCTGCGGAGGGTCTTAGATACTAATTTTGCAAAATGACTTGATCTGCCGAGTGTCTAAGTTGAAGAAAAATTTTGATTGTAACAACCTTGTTGTGTTATCATTCCACTAAGAATCCCCAAAGAATGTATCTCTCCCCATAGACATGGTTGGATGGCACCATGTCTCCTGATGACTTCACTCTCTTTTATTTGCTCTTTTTGAGCCCATTCCAATATCTGGTAAACCCGCAGCCCTATTTCTTGTTACTTCACATAGCTTTGCATTAAACCTTTTATGAACTCTTAACTGCTTCACTCATGCCTTTCTCATGGTTGGGACTTCCTGCCATGTAAAATACCCCCTGTTCCATCAAAAATACTTGTGAAAATTCATCTGTTCCATAAAGAAATCCATTATCATTAAGCACTGTACTTTCTTGCTCTGCCCTGTTATTTGAGCGACTGTATTATACAAGCTTTATCCTTAAATCAAAGGGAGCGGCTTATTGTATTTGCCCTCCATTTTCCATCTACAGCAAAGCATCATGTGTGCTTATGTTGCCCATAAATACCATGTAATACAGTTTTCTTTAGCAATACTTCATAGTCACTAATTTGGAAAGTAATTACTCAAACTCAGGGAGAAGAGGTTGAGCTGTGGCAATTTATTCACATCTTTATGCATAGCAGATAATACTTGAGCTTCCATCAGCTGCAGGAGCACAAAAAAAATTAGAAACACAGTGTTGTGTGTATTGTTCACTTAGACTTGAGTCTGAGTCATAAAGACTTGCATTTTGAAGAGGAGGTATCTGATTAGAGCTGGAGGGATGATATATACATTTAATCAGCTTGCTCTATTTTAATAAATGTCACGTTGTAGTGTACAATAATGTGTAAATTTCATTCAAAGATGGAAGCAAGCTGGAAGAGATGAACTAAAATTCCCTTGTTATTAATAGGTGTGAGGTTTAGGCTTAAGAATGCATTTAGACACCTTGAAAGAAAATTGGATAAATATTTACTGACACTGAACAGCATATGGTCTGTCTATATCTTAAGATCAATAGTATGCATGGAAGAAGAGAGTGGGAGAAAGCAGAAAGGGCGCTGGATGCTTGCCTCCTCTTTTGTATTTTAGAAATCAGACAGATCAAATTGTTCTCTTGAGATAGCTGTTAGGGAGAAAATTTACAGTTCAACAACATTCTCGTGCGATGAATATTAGGTATGAAAATTTTGTTTTCTTAAGATTTGCAAGCTTCTATTGTTATATGTGCTAAGATGTGCATGTTAAAAAACATACTGTAGTTCAAACATGAACATTAAGTCAAAAATAGGAAATATATGTCTGCATTTCAAAGTTATTTGTATATGCTTATGATTGTTCAGCCCTTCGACTCTGCCTGGTTGTCCCTGGGCTGCCCTCCTAATAATTAACACCTGATAAGCTATCTTCTGAGTAGGAATCGTTCTGATAGGGGTACATGCAGGGGCAGGAAAATCAGAAGCAATTAAAATGCTCATTTTTACTATCAGTAGCTCCATGGGACATCAAGCCGCAGGCTTTCCCAGAGTGACCTCATCACCTCTGAAGTTTTCACTAACTTCAGCAGAAAATGCATATACTTACCCACTCTGAAATATCCTTATATGAAAACACCCAAGGCTTTATCACACAAAAAAATCCAGGACAAAAAAAAAAAAAAATCACACCCCTCATCAATTTTTTGTTTGGACAAAATATAGAGCTAAAAAAAGGGATAAAAACCATGTAGCTGCCACATCACTACTCCAGTATATGATGAAAGAAAACTGTGGAAAGAGGGATAAAGATAAAGGCTTGGCATACTTGGTAACTGCAGAAGGTGGTGGAGCTGAATATTATGTGCATAAAACTAAGACTACCTCCCAAAGCAACACAGCTATCCAGGAGAAAACACAATAACAATTAAACAAAATTGCCTGTACAGGCAAAAAAGCAAGATTAAAAGCACAGCTACTCTCTAGGCAGGAAAGTCAACAAACATATATCTCAGAAGGTCAGGGTACAGAAAAAAACCTAATCTCTCCTCAAGACATGCTTCAGATCCATTCAGCCCAAACCTGCAGCCTTCTTCTGAGCAGCCTCTCCCTCGCCTTAATGCTCTTTCTCAGAGAGCATCATTTAGCCCGGCAAATATATGTTCTACTCCAAGAAGTTGATCTTATTTATCGTTCTTACAATGAATTGTGAGCACTGTGTTTTCATACAAAGGATGCGAGGAACCTTGCTGCTTAAGAGTCTTATCCACTTCAGCATTAAGGAATTAATTCCTGTTCTAATCCAGCTGCCTCTCGGTGGCTGACTACCCTTTGCCATGGTGGGACGATAGATCAAGACAGTCACACATCTACAGTTGAATTTCTTTCAACCAAACAGTGCCAGCTTATGAAAAAAAGATACCACTGTTATTTAATGCCTCATACCCCTTCATTAAAAATGTATTGTGCAGCTGCCAGAATTGTGGTCTAAAATAGACTGACAACAGCAAAAAGAATTTTTAGTTCTGACTTCTCTTGTTATAGAAACTTGACACTGAGGTGGAGCTTTTTGGTACAAGGACAATGTCAGAAAACCAGGCCTTTTCTAGCTAGTCATTTTCCATTGGTAAACCTTAAGTGTATCATTTGCTCTATTACTTAACTCATTTTTTACTTTTAACTTCTAAATAGAAGAGGCTGTTAGGTTCCTACTGCCATAGAGGAAGTCATCATTAAAAGTTAAGTCCACCTAAATCCTACGATACTGCTTAGGTGAAACCAGTATTTGGGATGTATGTATTTCCTGCTGCTGAACCTTGTTATCAAAGGAGCCTCTGCCCCGTCATTGGTGGGCCATACTTATGTTTCTGCATAACAGGAATGCAGTGCAACAAATGACAGACAGTTTCTGAGATCTATGTTTGATTTTCCTTGCTATAGCCAGTGTAAGCTAGATCCACGAATCAGTTACTCTAATATATGTGTGATGCATTCCCAGTCTGGTGGGTGATCCTTTTCTATACCACTCACGAAGGGAGGGGAATGACAAGAAAAGTTGTAGCTCCAAAATGAATATACGTATTAGTAGAATTGTATGAAATATACATATTTCTTCACAAATGGGTTTCATAATATACTGCTTTTTTTTTTTTCTGTAAATACAGCATACTTTTACAGTATGTAAGAAGCTTTTTTGGGTGGGAGAGTATGATGGAAAGCTATCTGCACATTAACTGTCACTTCAGAATGACTCTAGAAAGCAATCCCTTCAATCTCCAATGATATCTTTCTGACAGGCTTATAAACTCTGCAAATTGTTGGTAAGAGCAGCTAACAAACCTGTCAGCAATTCTGGCTCTCACTGCTCTAATTTGAAGGAATGTGCACTGTGCTGGAGGAAACTAGGAATTGGCAAATAGCTTGTTAGTACAACTGATAAAATGCAGACTGCGGTGATGCACAAGTGTCTGCCAGAGCTTAATGCCACCCATGACTGAGAAGGTTAGACAATCTTGCTGCTAGAAGTGCCTTGCTGTCTTACTGAAATTGGAACAGTCACTGCAAAAGGAATGGAAGATCTGTGCAAAAAACCAGCACCCATGCCGCTGACCTTCAAGCCCTGACAAATTCCCTTGGCTCTACTATTTGGAGAGGGAGTGACAGTGTGTAGCTGTGGGTGGGGGCTGTATTGCCTACAAGGGCTTCTCTGCACCTGAGGCTCTGCTGTGTGCCACACTCCTTGCCTCTCCAGTGGAAGCACTATGTGTTAGACCCTGTCCTGCTCTTGCCCTGTGCACTGGGTATAGCCCCTCATAGGTCATCAGTGAAGCAAGACAACTGAAGATGGCTTGTGAGATCCTAGATGCAGGCTACTGTGCTGCATTAAAGTCCTGAGAGATGCAAGTGTCCTGGCAGGGGATCAAGTAATCAAGATGAAATCAAATGCAGGCGATCTGGCAGGCTCGCAGTAATCTGCATAGATACCATAAGAAATCTAGCCATTTAATACCTCTGGGTAAGTTTCAAAGGTTAGAGAAGCCTGGAGTACTTTTTTAGCCCAACATCAGGGTTCTCAAGCCATTTGCTTAAAAAAAATAATCCACAGGACAAAACCTAATGGCCCTTTAAATCTCCATATAAGCAAAACAGTAAGGCAGGCTCTAGTGCCTGGGACCAGAGGGTTCCAATGTGTGCTAATGGCCCTGAGGAGCATCACCTGAGCCTCCACCCAAGCTCCATGCCCCTGGGTCTGGGACCCCCATTTCATCTCCTGCATGGGCCTTGGACACACTTGTGGGTTGTGTGCTTCCTGGATGTACCCTAGGCTTACATTGTAGCTTGTGTCCAGTTCTGCTTCTGTCCCTGTTGACAGGATGGACTTTGGACACATGTTGTAGCCTTGCTTTCAGTCCCATCTGTGGCATAATCTCCCTTTGCTCCTGACTGAGCTCCCTACTGTGTCCAGGACTGTTGATGGACCCTGCCAGTAGCACCCAGCTCTGCATGGTGTGCGCAGCCCCTGTGGGACTGTGCCCCATGAGTGAAGGTATGCCCTGTGCTGGGGTTGCCCTTGGCTCCTGGCTTGCCTGCACTTAGGGAACAGCAGCCCTCGCTGCTCCTTGACATGCAGTTTCAAAGCTTTGAAACACTGGAAGTGCAGCATATGCCCTGAGTTTGCATACACAACTAGTCTGACAGCACAGGCAAATTATATTTTGTCTTTTCAAACAGCCAGTTAAAAATGTAAACCAGCCATTTGAATGCCCCAATAACCAGTTGTCATATGCAACATCCAGTAATTTGCAGATCTGCCAATGTCCTTGAGAGTGGAGATGGCCTGGTCTGTTGTCTCTGCTGAATGTGGAAGGTGGAATGCTTCCTTCCAGTAGTGACTTTTTTCTCCTTGCAGTACTTCATCCTGTTGTCCTTTCTATGTAGGAACACTGAGAAGCTTAGTGTATTAGCTGAAGTCCCCACAGTACCCAGGCTCTACTTCTTTCCCATGGCGGTACTCTGATATGTGCAATCAGCAGGCACTATTACAATCAGCTGAGCTGTATGAGCTAAAAAGCTTCTCATAAACAGAATGAGCTTGTCTGCTGCTTAAGACAGTCGTGGGCTCTAGACTGTGTCAGGATTTATTCATGCAAATTAAGAGATTGCACCACAGCGGGTGGGAGACAGCATGGGAATTGTCTCTTTAAATTTTGAAAAACAAAACAGAGCGAGGAAGGGCTCTAGATTGAAATTATACAAAGACCTATAGGAATAAAACTGCTTTCTTTAACTTTGTAAGTGTTTAACCTAATTTCAGGCTAAAATGTCAGTCCCCGCTATTTCTTGGCACCTTCACATGGCAGTGTTTGAGTGTTCGGTATTTTAATAAGTGAAGGAGAACAAATTAGTTGCCTTCAAGAAATACATTGAATGTTTGGAACTTTCTCTGTCCACATGCTTTTGTGACAGCAAATTCAGTTTCTAACCATGTTTTTTTTCTTCTGTCAGCCCCCCAGCCTGAAAATTTCATTACTGTCAACAGTTTCAACTTTCTGTTATAAAATGTTGAAATAAAGCTCAGCTTTGAGAAACTTTTGGTTTGACTCAGAACAGTTTGCTGTGTAGAAGACCCCAGTCTGGGCTTGATCTGTAACCCCCATCCCCATTGCAGCCTCCGTCTCGGTGCAGCTGGGCTCTAGGCTACCAAATTTTCACAGCTTCTTCTCAGTATTTCTTGGCTTCCTCTGTCCTGTTGTGAGTGGAGTTCCCCAGTTCCACGCTCTGACTAGGCTGTCTGCGGGACCAGCTCCTGGACTGGTTTTGAAGGGCAGCCTCACCTTGGCAAAGAGTTTGGCTGCAGCCCCCTGCTCAGGGATGGTCCTTTGCAGGTGCATGAGACCAGCAGCTGATCAGACAAACTTGGGCAACTCTTTCTGAACGTTCTTATAAACCATTCACCCTGGTGAAAAATAATGGGCAAAAAATGTTAATAAATAAATAAAATCCATGTGCTCTGAGTTTGCCTGCAGTTCACCAGCTTCCTGAGACTGAGTCCAGCAAGTCCAGTTGTCTCAGGAAACCTATATACCTAGAGGTACCACTGAAGAGCACTTCTGCTTAGGTGTGTAGTGACAGACTGTTATTTTAAGCAGCTAGGTTTGGAAAATCTGGAGCAAATGTTAGTTCTCTTAATCTTTTTTTCCTGGCTCAACTCATCACTGCCAGTTGCATTGCAGGAATGAGGAGCGAACTGGGAAAATCCAATTTATAAACCCTCAGAGCTTGATTTAAAGGGATTCATGAAACACGAATAACGACCATTGATGAGATATTACAGGTTTCACATTTTGTCTCTTTTTTTTTTCACTAGCCATTTTTTTTCACCAGCCAGCCTCCTCTTTGTAAGATAACTCAGAACAATGCTGAAGCAAGTCAACAGGAAGGGGTAAGTACTCTGCAGTAATCTAGGACCTCTTTTCTGTTTCTTTTGGGGGGATAAAATTCCCTTGCCATAGTACATTATTGATTTTACCCAAGCAAGGTCCACCCCCTCTCCCTTTTACGTTCATACGGTTTGAAGGATTTATAAAGCTTCTTTTATAAAGTCTCTCTTTTTGAAAGGTCCCAGGGCACCAAATCACAGTAAAGATGACGTTAAATTGCCTCGCTTAACTCTTGGAAAAGTACTGCCTTTGTCTAGGCCATAGATTGCAAGCCAGCTACATAGGAACATCTGGTCTTCAGTCCTGTAAAAGCCTGAGACTAGCACTGGTGCCTACAGGGTCATAAAGCTGACAGTGACACGCTATGAAAAAGAAAAGTAATCACTGGAAATCTGTTTCTCATCCGGGTTGTACTTTAGTACTGAAGAATTATTCCACTATTACAAATGATGCTTTGAGAGGCAAAATTATTAATTCATTTCCTTAGAGCCAAGATTTCCTTGTTTTCCTGAGAAATGCAGAAATCGCTCAGCAAGTGAATTTGCTTAGTCAGCAATGACTAAGTGTGACAATCTAGCAAAGATCTAGTGTTTGTGGTAATGTTGGAGCAGCTACTGGCCTAGGTGACCTTCAGAGGTACTTCCTTAATGTTTCTATGATATTCTGCTATAATACTGTTTTAAAAGGAATTTACTATGTCTCTTCAATGGAAGTCAGTCATCTTCCCTGCACCATCCCAGATGTCTCCCTCTCACATCTCATGTCATACTTTTTCTGCTGGTACCAAGCAGCTTGCTTATACACGGCACTCAGCACAGTTTTGCAACCTCCCTTCTCAGGTGAAATTGCACTTATCCATGGCTGTGTTACCCATTTCTTAATGCCAGCTTTACCTTCCTTCTCAAATAGATCTTCTCTTTCACTTCTGTTTGTCCATCCAATGTACTTACAGACATCAGTCACCTTTTTCTCTCAGCCCTCAGCCCTCAGTCTAGCAGATCAAGTGGTTCAGCCTTATTTAGTCCTAGCTGCATGCCAGTGGCCTTTCACGGTACCTTTCCTAGCCTGAGTTAATCTTCACGTTCATGACAATACTGTAGACAGAATTCAGGAAGTGCTGCAACCAATATCTCATACAACGGCACTAATAATTCTCTCAGGAAATACACTTCCCCTTGTATTCTAGGAGAGCTTTTGCTTGGTTTCGTGGCTGCGTTACACTGACGGTATAATAGTGAGTCTGGCATCAGCTAACATGCCTTTGTCATTTCCAGATGATCTTCTGTGTGCTTACAGCAGTTCTAGGCATTTCTTACATTTACATTGCATTGCACCTTGTATGAATTCATTTAATCAGTCTCCATTACACCTGACCTTGAGGTCATGTAGTAATTTCTGCATCATATTTCAATCTTCCTGCATTGATAATGGCTCCTAATATTATATCATCTCTACTTTTCATTAGCAGAGCTATGCTCCAGCTGAGGTCTATATGACCTTGTATTTTCTAGTTGTTGTCACTCATTTCCTACTTAGTATTTCTTCCAAACACCTTGCTGGATACTTTTTTCACCTCACTTCTAATATGTATCTTTCTCTGTTCTGTTTGCAAATAGATTATCTTTATGTCCTGGTGAGCTCACCAGCTGTTTTGATGTGCCCTCCAGGCAATTTCCAATGAAGGAAATAGTGCTAATAGCAGAGAACAAAAGTTGAGAAAACTAGCAGCAGCCTTCCCTTCCCCTTCCTCCACTCAAACAACTGCCAAGAAAGAAGTGCTAAAAAGTCAGTCAGCTCTGTGGTCACACACTTGTGTATGCTCAGAGGCCTGTTTGGGGACCAAAAAACAAGAATTCCAGAAAAAAAAGTGATACTAGTGAGCTACTGTTCTGTTTCCCCTGCTTACCTGCTGTATCCCTTTCCTCCAACACTCAGCCTAAGCTACACTGTTCACAAGCCAACTGAGATGGGATTATCTTTTACTGTTAGTGGCTGTGTTTATGTATTTATTTAGCATGGTCTTGAGAGCAATTTTCTGAAGACACCAGAATGCAAATTAAAAAATATCTCTCTCCTTTTCCCCACCCCTCGACTGTTAAAAAAACTTCCTTAGAGCAGGTTGCAGTATATGCAGCAGCCGCAGAGTGCTTGGAGCAGAAAACCTGCTTTGGTTCTGATACCTAGCCCAAAGGTGGTCCTCTGGAGTCAGCACGTCAGGAGTATTGTATTGAGAGGTCCTCTTTTCTCTTAGGGCCTGACTGTGGTAAGATGACAAAGAGATTAATCTAGTTTAAGTGTGTGGATACTCTAGTGTCCATGTTAATTAAACCATAATAGAAAGTGAATTGTTTCATTTCTAGAGAGTGAAGTTTTATTTTAGAGTTTCAGTGGGATCAACAATACAAGTAAAACAGTAATTAAAAAGCACACCCTCTTCACCGTTACTGAATTGCTCTGGATTTTTGCTTGTTAGTCATAGAAACAGGTTGCAAGGGAAAATCTGAACACAAAGGTTACATGTGACTTGAGAAGCCATATATGCGACATATATAGTATAGCATACTAGCATCAAGGTGTATTAAATGCCTTTTCCAGATGGAACTTAATTGCTTGGCAGAAGCTAGAAACAACCATTTCATTTCCCCGCCCCTCCCCCAACTGTTTATTGATGGAGGAACTTCTAGCAGCACAGTAGCATAGGCAAACAATAGGCTAAATCAGAATCCTGGGACCTGCCACCTAACTTGGGTCGAGGTTGTTCCCTTGGAGAATGTGGCAATTTTTGCATTTCTAAGAAAACTTTCATCCCGAAACACTTGTCAAGTTCTTGCTAGGAAAATTCACATGACAAATTTAAAAAGGCTCCTTCCTTAATGATGAAATATGGCTTCTTTTTTAGTAGAATCAGATCTTTTGCTGCAGGGAGACTTGAGGCAACTGATGCTAACTTTCACTATTTTGGTTCTACAGAAAGGGAACATCACTGATTTCAGTGGATCTGTCACTGAGTTATACGACAGTAATGACAATGAAAGTCAGTCCTTCTATAAATTTAAAACATGACCAATGAGCTATTACATTAAGTAGTTCAATGAAGGAACATGGGTGCTTCTGCAGGGAATGCCTACGTGAAGCATGCCTAGTGCTTTTTGAAATATAGTAGGGTCACCTCTGCCTGCTGCCCTGGAAGGAGAAGGGAGAAAGGAGCACAGCCTGGGGCCAGACAGGCAAGGCTGCCCAGGAGACTCTCTGCTCCTTACAAAACTAGACCAGGCTCACTGCACCCTCACTGAGCTTCTGCCACCTTGAAAGCACTGCTCACTGTTTCCCTAGCAGCAGTACGGCAGAGGGAGCTTACAAGGGGCTGAACTTGTAATGAGTCCATATGAAGTTGCCTTATTAGCAGCTTCTTCCTATTGGAGAAAAAAGGGTGTTTGTTCCCACTGCACTGAGCTGCAAAAGAAATGCACTGCTTTTCCTAATGAGATGCATCAGTTCTGGGCCAGCTCTTATACCTGTAGTGTATTACTCACTGATTGCTGAATCCAGCCTTGGGTCTCTAATGAAATAACTGATTTTTCCTCTTTTTTTTT
>VZSZ01007942.1:55151-67555 GCA_013398815.1 Ibidorhyncha struthersii | reverse complement strand
GGGCCCCCGCTCCCGGTCCGCAGCGAGCAGCTCGGGTGGCGACACGGCTGGCGGGGGACACGCGTGGCCATCGGGGCACCGGCCCCGGGGAGAAAACGGGTCTTAGAGCCCCGAGCAAAGCAGAAAAGGGAGGACGTTCAGCCCGAGCCTCGGCATTTATTTTTTTCTATTGCGAGGCAGAGTGGTTGGGGTTTTTTTGCTGTTGTTTTTTTTTTTCCCCTCTCTTCTTCCTGGCTGTTCGTCAGCAGATGGGCTCTGCAGAGGCAGCTGGGGCGCAGGGGCTGTGCCTCGGCTGGTACGGCTGCAGCGAGAGGGTCCGGCTGCGGCGCCTGGGCACGGCTTGCCTTGGCTGCGGGATGGGTCACCTCCCGAGGGACAGTGTCAACGTTAGGGAGAGCAGGAAAGGAGGGGGAGGGAAGCCCGTGTCACACCGAGGTCTTTTTGCCACAGGTCCTGGACTGAGAGGACTTGGGGGTGGGTGGAGATGGACGTGTCCGGGCTAAGGCAAGTGGCGGTATGGATGAAGTCATAACTAGCTTCTTCGGTTAATAAACAGTGTAAGTGGAAAAACGGGAACTCAAACACATGCCAGAATTAGTTCTGGTGAAATATCTTTTCCTCAAGTATTTCAGCTTCTTAGAAGAGCCTGAAATCAAAGTGCTGCCGTTATGTAGAAAGGAGAACGAGCTGTAAGAACAGTCTGGGCTCTCTCAGGGTGTCAGCTAACCTCATCTGGTGAGTGCGGCTTAGGAGCCTTTGGGACTTGTGGGGAATTTGAAGGGGAGCCAAGACATTTCCTCACTGAGGAAAACCCATTGGTTGGATCATTCTCTGGGTTGAGGTTTGCAACTGCACCTTATAGACTCAGCTACACGATGGGAGATCATCACCTCGAAGCCTACCTGGAAACCAAACCCTTTCATTTCTTGGGTGTCAATGGAGAACAGAAGTTCTTTACCACACTGAGGTCCTTCCCTTGCTGATCTGAGGGATCTGCAAGGAAAACTGCTTCCAAGGCTGATCTGAGCTCAAGACCATTAACTCAGAGGAGCTGAGCTACTAAACAGTAGCTGCTGGTCTCAGTCTGCCACTGAAAGCTTTCCCTTGTCTAAGCCTCTCTGAGAGGCACGTATTGCTCTGCTTCTCCACACCTCAGATCAGGGCAAAAATATGGTTGGGATTTTGTTGACATTTTGCAGAGCAGCTTACAGAGAGGGCATTCCAGCATTCTCCAAGAGTGGGATGCATTGGCACTTCTTAAACTAGAAGTCTTTTTTATAAGCTCCTGCAGGATAGACTTTTTACAAAATTTTCACGTAGGATAGGTGAACTTCTGAAAGTCTAACACTGGATTTGGGATACCGTGGCTAGCTTTTCTCATTAAGGAGTGACAGGTAAGGGGAGGCTGTATAGTGAAAGAATCAGCAAATCTGGTAAACAAACAAGGGGTATGAGGGAGACGGGAAGAGATTTGAATCCAGCTTGTGATGAAGATGTGATGAATCCAGGTTTTGTGATAGAGAAAGGTGAGAGAGCGAAGATGTCATTTCAAGTTGTATCAAAATTGATGCATTTTAGTTGCTGGTGGGGTGGCCAAAGGAAAGATGGGTCATGCAGGCCAGCCTCAAATGGCCGCGATCAGCATCATTATAACAATGTTGTAAATACGGAAAACTATCTTGATATAAACAAGGGCAGAGCAGCACTCACTTTCTTCCTATCTGATGGAGACTAATTTGGGATATTTCAGAAATACAAAATCCCAACCACATTGTCAGGGACAGGCAGCGAGTCAGAAATGCGAAAGCCCAGCAGACGTTTTCTCGTCTGTTCCTGTCATTGTGAGCAGCACAGGATGGCAGCAAAAATTTAGCAGATCACTTGTCTAATAGGATGCATTTGACATAGAAAATGAATGATGAAAAGTTGAAAAGAAAAAGGAAAATTTCTGGAGTCCAAAGGACAGTGAGATAAAAGTCAGTACTGAGTTTTCAGGAAAGGTTGAATGTGGCCGAAAGCTTTTGATGCATGAAATTATTTGTCCTGCTTGTTCATAGCAAAACTCTTCTCTTCCTGCGATCTGTAAGTTCAGCGTTCTTGTTGAGGGAAGATTCAACCTGTAGCTGTACAGCATGTGGGGATTTTTTTCTGAGAGCCTAAGGTTGAAGATGTATCCTAGTTCTGTATAAGCACTTGTGATCTCATTTTTTGGTTTCACTGTACTAATGCTGCAACAGCATCTCTGCAATGAATGCATTGCCACTGAAGAAACTAAAGAAAAAGGCATTACCCCAGGTGTCTCACGCAACGAACAACCTCCCGCGAGTTCCGTTGGGACCGACGAGCTGGGTTATCCAGTTTGTTTCACGTGGTGATAGATTATGCACTGCACATTTATTGTAAGTAAAGTCCCTGAATTTCTGCTAGTCTGCATAATCAGCTGCAATAAATTACCAGAGCGCCAGGAGCCCCAGCCCCAAACTGCACTCATGCCTGTGCAGTCTGTCAATGTCTCTGTCCATTGCTGTGAATAATTGAGTGTAGTGACAGAGGCTGGAACTTTGCTAATAGTTAAAATGCTTTTGAATTAAAGCACGTAATGGAGGGAGGAGGAGCCTGTCTGTACAGATTACTTTGCTCTTCGGGGCAATCGTCAGAGCAGTCATCCTCTTTACATGGAAAATGAAGCATAAGAAGGTTATTAAATAGGATTGGTGAACATTTTTCTGCTAAAGCAGGTTTTGACAGAAAATGTGGTTCTTTATAGCAAACTTTTCATTAAAAGAAAATCTGGAAGACATTTGGCTGAAAAACAACATATCGCAAAAGTAGATGGCCCCCATCTCCTCTAGGCATCAAGCAGGGATTTCATCTTCCATGACCCCTCCATGCAGCTCTGCCTCTTGCTAGTCAAGAGCAGATCGCAGTGTGCTATGAGAACTGTACTGCAGCATGAACCTGCGCTGCTGACAAGGTGACAAGGCTGAGATCACAAATCACAACTCCCAGAAGGTACAGCAATGGCATTCCCAAACATACCGGTTCAGATTTAGCAGAAATATTTCAGTTTTGTATTTCCCTTTTCTGGAGGTTATATTTTTCCACCCAATCAATTCTACTGATTTTCCCAAGGCCAGGTGGCAAGTTAGTGGTAACACTGAGAACGAAGATCCCCTGTCTTTCTGTCCTTTCCAACCTCCAACATCTAAACAAGATGGCCGTTGCTTGAATCACATAGAAAAATAAAGCAGGCAAAGATCATTCCTTGTTCCTGTGGAGAAAAAAAAATGTCCAAAATGCATCTTTCTTATTCTATTTGGTAGTTCCTGTCCTGTACTTAAAGAGCAGTGATAGAACTAACTTCTCTGATGTATATGCAAATGAACGATAAACTGACTGCTTTTTGTTTGTCAGTACAATCCTGTTGAGTCACCCCAATTAAGAGCGTTATTGCTTACATTTTGCTGTTAGCAAGAAACACCTGCTCTTAGTGTCAATACAACTTCAGTCACAAACAATAATACAACCACCAGTTGCTTATACTGCTTCTGGGAAATTAAAATTTTTCCTTGTGATGGCAATATGGAATGTGCTCAGTCTGTACCCTGCTTTACAGCAAGACAGCAAAACACTTCACAGTTGTGGTGACAAGAATTGCTATAGCTAAGCATCTCATTACATTACAGCCAAGATATAATCAGTATCCACAGGGACAGCTGGATTGCCGGAAATTGAAGCCATTAGCTCTGAAATGGGAAAAGCAGTAGCTTCATCACACAGCATCACCAGTTGGATGTCCAGATCTCCCCTGATAGCAGAAATCTCTGTTGCTAAAGCTACAATTCCCTTTCTGTCTCACTGCAAGAGGAATTTCATTTTGTTTTATCAGGACAATCATAAGTAAAACAAAGCAAGGAATGACATGTAAAACCTAAGGTCTTTCTGCCTGTGAAATCAGATACTGTTCAGCAAGCCTTGAACCTCCACAACCTGTCCTACAAGGCAATGCAATAAAAATACAAAGAAAAAGGTGTCTTATCCACTAATGTCACAGGGCCCAGTTGATAGTGTTCCACTTACTGGGTCAAGATGCAATACAGCCCAAAAGGCATCTAGCTTGCAGAAGCTTCACTACACACTAAAAGCAAAGGCGGTTGTAATCAGCAAACCCTTAGAGAAATCAGGCCAGGCCAGGCCCGTAGGTGATCCTGGTAATCTCTTTCAAGAATGTCTTAACATTAGTATAGTGGATGTCTGCTGGAAATGTGAAAACAACAAGATTTTAGCAAGGAATGAAAGTTGAAAAATGCTGGAGAGAAGAAGAAAAAAACCTGAATCCACTCCTAGAAAATTTACAGCTATGAGTTCCTTGTGTACCAGCAAAGTAGTACCTCTGTAATGGACTCTGTTTATCACTTCATTACCCAAAGCTATCCGCCTGTATTAGTTTTATGAAGTTTTACTCCTAACTTCCCTCTTTAGAAAACCTTTGGCAATTAGGCTGATTGTATAACCGTGTCTTGAGGCAAGTAAGGGTGTAAAGAACTACTCACGAGGAATACATCTGAAAAAGTAAATTACTATGCCCGGCAAACCCCAGTTTGTGTTGGTTCTTTCTCTCCTCTCATCCCCTGTATTGTTCTCATTAGTTCTCAGGTATTGTCCTCCACATCTTGTTTTCTTCTCCATAAGCACTGCTCAAACAGAGCCCTGAAACCATGCACCGCTACCAGTAGCCTGTCTCACTGAAGTCCTAGCCATTGTTTAGTTGTCCCACAATAATAAGCTACAAGTTCCTTTGAATTCTTTATCAACATAGATTTCACAGGGCATTACAGGAACAGGTAAACACCATTTTATTCATTGTATAAGGAGAAGGGATCACTTAAGATACTGCGATGAGTCACTGGCACAGCTTGAACAGCATCAAGCATGAATAGCACAGCTTGAATAGCATCAATAGTGTCCGCTGAGCTCTGGCTCCATCATCACAGGCTCTTGAGAACTCCTGGCAGGATGTTGCCTCATCTGGGAAGAGGAACAGATTGCAGTTCCTGCCTAGAGGACGAGGCAACAAAGGCCTGGCTTTGTTTTAAATTATGCAAGTGTCTTCTTCAGAGAGCATAGAGGTTGCTCAGAAATGTGATGTAACTATAGACGTGCACAGCAAGTGCCATTCAATTTCAAAGCAAATACAGGCTTTCAGTGGGAACAAGATGAACTCAAGACCTTCAAGAAAAGTTTTTTTCTTTTGGGTGTTTGGTTTTTTTTTTTGGCTTATAGTTTCTACTCAGCAAAAGCCTTTCTTTTTTTTTCTTTATAGCGACACTTGGTCTCACTTCTTGGAGTGCAGAGATAGACGCTTGCTTCTTGAGAGAAGCTGCATGCAAGACTCAAAACTGTTACAAAAGAGTAGCTGCCCAGTGACATTGGCTCTGAATCATTAGTAACTGCTGTACAGGGTGACAGGAGCTCATGTGAGATCTGCACCTCATTGTGGGGCCAAGTCATAGGTCCTGCCACATCTAAACAGACCAGGAAATGGTGAACAGATGCTTAAGGACTGCTGGCAAAACTTAGAACAAGGACCTGGGACCTTGCACGTCAAACCAGTGACCCTGTGCTCATGTGCTGTGCCTGGCGCTCACTTGCAGGCTTGGTGTTTTAAGACAGGTAAGAAGGGCTGCCACTTCATGCTCCTCAGGGGCCAGAGAATATTGTCGTGGTAAAAACTCTGGCTCTTTGCTTTCTGGAATTTCCACTCATGAAGCACCAGTGAATGCTTTTCTCTGTGCTTCCTCAGTTCTCTCCCTGTGGAAGAGCCTTTCCAAGAGACACAGAAGAAATCTAGGGAAGATCCTTTGACAAAGGAATAAAAAAAGACAGAGGTCTGAGCATTTACCATGGGAATTCTTCCCCTTGCTACCCCAGAATGAGCCCATTAGCTGCCATCTGTTAAAAAAAGAAAAAAAAAGAAAGATCTCTCTTAAACTAGATATTGGGGCTTTAGAAATGGACAAGCCTTAGGAGAATGTTACTTTGCAGGTTTCTCTTAGAAATGGGATTTTTTTTCAAATCTTTGTTATGCCAGATTATAACCTACTTTTTATCCAGTTTATTTTAGAGAGGAACAAGAGAACTCATTGGTGTCTCTTTGGATTAAAATGAAATTTTCCCTCCAGTTCATAGATGAGTTAGAGGAAAATGTGATTCTGAGTAATCCCATCTTCTGTAAGAAACGCTGAGAGGACTGATGTGAACAGAAATCCCATAGAAAAGAGGTGAGCTGCTCTTGATGAATTAGCCAGACCTTAATATTGTAACAACTGTCGGATGACCAAGTCACCACTATGCTGAATCTGTCATAACAGTGACTGAATTATTCAAACATAACAGGAGAGGTACCTCCAGCAGAGAGAGAAAAGCAGGCACTGTATGTTGTGCTGGGGAACCCTGATCTGCAGTAGTGTATGCATAGTGCTCAGGAAAGAGGAACTACAAGGGATGAAGAGAAAGGCTAGCCTAACCACTGTTAAGCTGGAGGTAAATGAGTATAGCATGGCTGAGAACTGCTCCTTCATTGCCTGTTACAACTGGATTTGAAATTGATGCAAGAACTGAAGCTTTGCGGGTTGGTTTATCTTTGCTTTTTTTTTCTAAGTCCTGTCATCATTTCCCCATGTGTCCATCCCTTGTCTGCTCCAGCACAAATAACATCCTCTCAGCAGGAAACTTAACAGGAGATGAGGCAGGTCAGGAATATGAAGGCCTGGCAAAGCTGTGCAGGGGACTGGAAGGCAGGAATGTGGATCTCTGTGCCACAAGATTGTGGTGCATTCCGGGAACACTGTCTGGGTAATGTACAGAGTGAGCAGAGGAGGCCTTTACCTTTGGTAGATCAGCTGGCAGGTGCATCAGTCCTGCAGAATCAGTGCCAACTGTATCTGTGACGGTGTGGAAGGCAGTTTTAAAATGTAGCTGCCAGTAAGCAGATCAGACAGCTGTTCCCATGGGAATTTAGCTTCAGGGATTTCTAAAGGAAGAAAAATGTCATTGTTGTTTGGAAAACACTGGAATGATACATTTTACTACTTTCTAATAAAGAACACCATCATTAGGTAGCGTTTTTTTCAAAGTCTGTATAATGAGAAAAGGAAACAGACCACTGATCAGAATTCTGGCAGGAAAGTAAGTGCTGTGCAGATAGACTTTCCAGAAAAGCTGGATCTTCTTGCTGGACATTGGGCGTGCAGAGGGACAGAGGCGTGGTTTGAAAAGCTGGAGTCACCACATAGAACTCCTTTCCACAGATAAGAACTCTAAGATCTGAAGGGTTGGGACAAGGCAACAAGAAAAACACAGTTTAAACTGACAATAGAAATATCCCAACTCTAAATTTCTGTGAGCCAGTTCCATCTTGGCTTGAACACATGAATCTCCCAGCTAGAACAAGTGTCAGAATGCCTGAGGGAAGAATTTGTCCCACAGAGCCTAAAGTGAGAGACTGCAGACCTTAAACTGGCATAAATTTGCAGACTATTTACTGACGTGACAGAAGTTAGCCTACTATAACTAGATATGCCTCCAGTGTGATTTCCTTGCTTTGCTTTGTGGGAAAATTGCTTCATCATTCCAAATTTAAATCAATGTGCTTCTCTCTTTCCAGGGCTTCCTTTGGATGAATATCTCAGTCTGTGTTCCCAAACTTTCATTTTCCAGCAAGTGGCTGTGTCATCCTAGTTGCCAGCTGGGGTTAAACCGTGACACTACCACACCTGATTTTCATACAAGAAATATTTTGACTGATTAAGGCACATTTGCAACAATTTGTTCACCCCACAAAAACAGTGATGCAGCCACCTTTATTACCTGAGTTTTCCCTGTTAGAATCTGATGTCTGTAAAGAACATGTTACTGATGTAAAAGCAGAAGAAAAGAAACTGAATATCTCTTAGAGCACTGAAAAAGATGCCTGAAAAGTGACTTGGCCAAACAGCAAAGCATTTGCATGCTTGCAAGGCAGGCATGTGCATCCCTCAATTCTGCCAGCATGTGCTTTTCAGTTTTCAGATTGATAAATTTTGGTGCTTTGGCACTTTCCAAATCTGAACATAAGGTGATTTGCAAATATGAGTTACATCATTTGATTGGTTTGGTTTTTGGTTTTTGGTGTTTTGTTTTGTTTTTTTTTTTTTACTGGGTGATAAGTCCTAAAGAATACAAGCTGCAGAGAAGAATGAGAGAGAAAACAAACAAGCAATGATTCACCTGGAGTGTTTTTCCAGTGGGCAGTGCTGTTCTTGGGCATCCTTGAAGGAAAGAATACAGCTCTGAAATGTGCAGGGTCTGAGTGAGCATGGACCATAGAACAGGCTTTCAAAAAAGGTGAAAGAAGCAAAGGAAAATGAGGATAACAGCCTGTGTGGACAATTCAGTACCATAGAGTGTAACAGCAGATTTAGTTCTGTATTGGTGACTGATCTCAGGACTGTAAACAGAGACAGCAAAGCTGTAGGGAGAGTGTTTTAAAAGGAATACAAGTGGAAACTCCTAAACAGAGCTCTGTGGGAGCCCCTATATACTGGGGGACAATGAGGTTGTCAGCACAAGCTGATAGACTGTCCCGGTCCGAGCCTTCACTGCCAAATTGCTGCCACAAGGATCAGTGGGTAGAATTCAGGTATATCCTTCAGACATGTCCTTAGCCTGGGTGGCAGCCTCTGTGAGCACCAGGGTATGTGTTGTCTCCCTGTCTCAAAGTGAGAGGAAGGGTCAGGCTCACTGTCTCTGCTGGAAAAGACATTGTAGAAGCACTGTGAGTGGCAAAAAGATAAAGCTTATTTAACTTAGATATAGAAAAAGGCCGTACTTGCCTTTCATTTTAAGATTAGTTCCAAAAGTCACCAATGAATGGCATTTGCCCCAAAGGAGATTGCAACCAGTATACGTTGCCAGACTCCACTTTCAGAGGATGCAGCAAGCCTCCAAGAGTCAAATTCTGAGCCCTGCTGGCTGAATTTCAGCTTTACACACTTGTTAGAAACATCTGTATATACTGCCAGCAGTAGTAAGTTTCCATTAAACAACCCCTCCACACACAGTCTGCATCCCTAGCCTTCAGCAGCTGGCTTGACAACAGTCCTGCCCTTTTCAAGTTAATGTACATTCCTATGGGGCTTAATATATCGCTTCCATCCCCCAGACTCACCCTAGTAATGATCATCACCAGTTATTGACATTATGGGTTTCCCTTTACAGCTGAGTGCCCCTTGCAGGGTCTCATGCACTACCCGTTTCTCTGGGCGGTGGAGGGGTGAGTCTTTCCTAGGGCAGCAAAAACATTTTGATGGAAGTTTCTTTCCCATGGCTGTCTGGAAGAGTGGAAGTTCTCCATTTGTTTTCCAGCAAAATTCTCATTTTACTTCATTTTAATGGCATACTTATGGCTGCTACTTTTAAATGTAGTCAGCCAAGAAGTGAGAGAGCACCATTTATTCTGATAGTTGAAGGCTGGATGAAGCCAGGTAAGATGTCTTTACCTTAAAATTGTTTTTAAGGTGGAAGGCTAGAAGTAAGCCATCACCAGCCCTGGAAAGGAACTCAGTGGTGGCTGTCTGAGAAAGAAGGAGCCGAGAAAATCCTCAGCCACCTTACCTATTGAGTGACAAAACAATTTAAAAAAAAACAGTAACCCCAAGATCTGGGTTCAGGTGCAGGACTGCTCAGGCTTATAGTGTCCAGCATTACTACAGAGCCAGTTAGCCGCAAATCGGAAACTAAGGCTAAAATATGCCACATGGCTCCACACACACACTCCTGGTATCTGGACCACAGAATTCTCTCAGATATTGATAGTAGCTGGTCCATCAGCTTTCTTTTGAGCCAGGTAGTGTTTTTTCACATACTGTATTTTTGGCTGATCTGGGCACAGATTCAGCTGAAACTAAAGGGAGGTTTAAACTGGGTGGGGGTGGGTGGGTGTGCAGGGCGCGTGCCAGTTAAATTGTTTACTCAGATGAGTTCCTGCTCCGTTCCACCATACAGCTACCCAGAGGGATGGTGCAAGCACGGGATGAGTAAGCAAGTTTGCTGGTTTCAGCTGCAGCATCAGGCTGCTGCTGGCACAAACCATATGTGGAACTAAGGCATTTTAATGTAACATTGTCTTTGGATGGAGGAGAAAATGGTTAAGGCACGGAATATCATTTAAAGGGGCACTGATTTTTGAACACACACACATACACAGAGACAGGTGTGATATATATATTAACCAGCCTTGACTACGGCACTTCGAGACATCTTTAAAAAGCACTGTAAATATTAGACAATATGAGCTAATTTAGTGTCAGTAACTCAGTCTGCTGAGGAAGAATATTCCTCTTTCATGTAATCATTCCCTAATAATGCTGTGAGTCAAGGGAAAGCAACATTGTCTTTGGACGTCTGGGATACAGTACAGTGAAACTAACTGTCAATGGGAAAATAAACTGATCTCTTTTGTTTCCGGTTCCAAATTACATGAAGTCTAAAAGGAAGGAAAAGGAAGCAAAACACCATCATTGTAGGAAAGGCACCAAGATTTTTTTTTTGTTCTGTTTTGTGTTGTTTTTCGTTTTGCTCTGTTTACAGGATTCACTTTAAATGCTTCCCAGATTTTCAGTTCAATCTATAGGTTTGGAATTTGTTCCATATTACATCTCATCATGTTGTTGTTTCTGCACCGACAGTATCCTTTTAATTTGTGCATTTAAAGGTTACCAAAAAAAAAGAATGTCTGGGAGCGGGTATAAGTGCATTTTTAAAGAGCAAATGTATGTTGTGCAGAGTGAATGGCTCATGTGCACACCCCTGCAAGAGCACCCCCGTGGGGATACTCGGCTCCTCCATAAAGGTGCTGAACACCTGCAGTAGCCCAAGGGAGATCTTGAATGCTCAGCACTTCTTGGGAAATGCTCAGCATTTCTCAGCATGAGCCCTGTCCCAGTGTTTACAGGGAACACCTCCGTGATTCAGTAACTGAAGGAGGGCATAGACCTGACAAGGGGCTCCTGCTGGCAGCTTGTTGTGCTGATTTTATTCTTGGCTTCATCTGATTATTTTCCCTGTCATGTTTTGTTAGTATCGGCAGGGAAGAAAATCGGTGCCATAAACTATCCATCAGATTATAAGTTGCCTTCCAAGCCATAATTCTCAATTATTATCCAGCTGCTACATATATCCTGTGGGGACTGACAATGCAGATGGTCAAGGGAGTGCAATGTAGTAAACAATTGTCTAAAATAGGCCATGACTTTTATCCCTTTATTATTTTTTTCCCTACCTCTCACTTTTGTATTTCTTTTTGGTCCTCAAGGAGTAAAACAGGAATCTTTAAATAGAATGAAGGACACCCCAATAAATACCTGCCATGAGAAACACATTCATTGAAACGGCACAGTGCAGCACAAGCTGTAGTGCGAGAAATTGTGGATTTAAAGTGCTGACCTTTTAGATGATGATTTGCCATCAGCACTGCATGATGAGTAGCAGGGCTGTCAGGCCTGCCTGATTGCAAAAACTTATTTTTTAGTATATATTATTTTGCAGTACTACAGTGCAGTTGAGAAAAATTATTAACCCTATTTCACAGCTAAAGGAACTAAAACATGGGTTAAGGTATCACCAAGGTCAAAGTGTAGTCTCAAAACCTGGCTCACGCTCAGTGGTGATGCTTTGGGAAAGCACACTGACCTCGTGTGATGACTTTCTCTACCACTTTCTTCTCCCTCCATTTCATGGTTGGGTTGTGACCTCAGGCCTGAGTGACAGCAGCAGTGCAAGTAGTTCTTTTTTTTCCCCCACAACTCCTCAGAGAGGCCCCCAGACACACAAAAAAGAGAAATCTTCCAGAGCAGTGTCACTTTTGTACTGCACAGTCTCATGAGCCAGGGGCAGAAGATAACAGAGGAACTTGTAAAGAATTTGTTGGCCACAAGCAAAGGCAGTCAGTCGGTGAGGCTCGCAATTTGTTGTAGGTCAGGATGTGCTGTGGTCAACTTGTCTTACCTTTTCATGTCTGCATGCGTCACTTGCCTGCTCCAGCTAAGACATGTATAGGTTTCAGAGTCAGTTGCGACTAATTAAATGTGCCTTCCCCTTATCTGAGAATGCCTCACACTGCAGCGAGAACTGGAGAGCAGGTTCTGGGCAAGCTGGCTCTGCCAGGGGACCAACAAGCACTGTAATTACGGGGCTGTGTTACCCGCACAGGAAAATATTTAAGCATTGTGGAACTTCATCACTCTTATTTCCATGGGGTTTCAGTCCCATTTCACAGAATCACAGAATCACAGAATAGTCAGGGTTGGAAGGGACCTCTGGAGATCATCTAGTCCAACCCCCCCGCCAGAGCAGGGTCATCTACA
>VZSZ01007942.1:36636-55071 GCA_013398815.1 Ibidorhyncha struthersii | reverse complement strand
CTTCAAGTATTTGAAAGCATTAACAAGATCCCCCCTCAAACTTCTTTTCTCCAGACTAAAGAGACCCAAATCCCTCAGCCTCTCCTCATATGAAAGATGTTCCAATCCCCTAATCATCTTTGTAGCCCTTTGCTGGACCCTCTCCAGCAGATCCCTGTCCTTCTTGAACTGGGGAGCCCAGAACTGGACGCAGTATTCCAGATGCGGCCTCACCAGGGCAGAGTAGATTTCTGTCAGTCTGGTGCACGGTGGACCGTTGTTCCAACATGCACTGAGAAACACATCATCAGGCTCCTGCAGCTGCAGCAGGGGAGGTAGACAGGGCAGGGACAGGGACAGGGACATGCTTTTGGGATGGAGAATGACATCAGTGAGGTCCGATTTTACAAATGGAGAGAATGACAGTGAGCCAAGTTCTCTTCTTCAGCCTGCTTAGCTCCTGAGCCCTTTTGTGAAGTTAAAGGTCACAGAATAAATGATTTTGCAAGCCTTTTCCCATGGGCTAAATTAATCCTCTTGATGCGTCTAAGGGTGATCTTTAATGATTGTTCATATAGAATATTTATTGTATTGTCCTCGTTCGAGGAACCGGAATACCGAAAGTTCTGGGGACACAGACATTCTCAATGAGAACACACTATATAAAAGAAAATTATACTATGTATAATGTACATATTCAATAAATACAGCAAATCACCCAGGTTCTGAGAACAATTATAACATTTTTTTTGCCAGATCAGGGAGCTTTTTTGCTCTTTACCTTTCAATAAAGCTGGCAAAGCATTTGACAGGGTATCTTCATAACAAAGTGCTCTCTGGAGAGTGTGATAAATTAATATGGGCCAGAAAATTGCCATCATTAAAACAACATTTTATTGGTGTGGATGTCTAGCTATTCCCCATGCAGACTCATTCTCATTATCTAAGAGATGCTGCATGATTTTACTCGACTATATAAATCTGCAGGGTGCGTGGAGAGGAAGGGGAGAAAGAAAGGAAACAGTAGGAGAACCTCATGGACTTCTAAGATCAGGAGAGGACAATCCATTTTCATTTGCTAAGAACATCTCTCTCCCCCTGGGAGCCAGGCACTGCAATTGTGGTGGGCCACAGAAAGGTATCATCTCCCTGCCTCCCCTCGCTGCATGCAAAATGTTGGATTTCTGTTATACTGCCCTAAGACCTAACCTTACTAAAGCTCTGACTGTAAAGTTGATAGGCCTGAATCCAGACATCACGTGTGAAGGAGCAAACAGATATGACTCCTGTGACGGAGTGCAGTTCTGCAGTGGCGGAAGAAAAGGACTCTGCCTCAGATGTGAACACAGAGATTTAGTGTCCTTAGAGTTAAATATACCAGTTCTCTTTGCAAAGTCCAAGCAGCCAAAAGGAGGTGATTCTCTGCAGCTCACATAATGAAATCATGGAGCTCCTTGTCACAGGGCAGGCGGATGCCAGTAGTTTAAGCAGATCTCAAATGGGAAAACAAGTCTGAATAGAAAGAAAAACTCCTCTGACTCAAGGAAATCCTGGAGCCACAGATCTCTGGAGAATGGGAAATTAGCCTGGGGGATGATCATTACCTACCTACACTCTTAAGGCATCTCTATTTGCTACTCTGGGACACAGAATGCTGGGCTGGCTAGACCTTTGGTCTGACCTGTATGGTCTCATCTACCTCCTTAGGCAGTGGATGAAAGTCCTGAGAGACTCCAGGAGAGCAGCATATACCAAGCAGGACTGTCCTGCAAGGGCACAGGCAACAATAACCAGCATGCTTCTTCACCATGGGAATGTCCGGCCAGATACAGGCTACAGACGTTTTTTGACTCTCACCTGTCCCAATAACCCACCACTGCTGGCCCAGTCACAGAGGGCAAGGTCCTCTAATGCACTGGAAGGCAAGGGAAAGCCCTCTGTAAACAGGCCATTGCCTCCTAATCCACAGTCTTTTGGCTTGCTGTCTCCATTCTCCTCTAGCTGGAGGACAATCCAGCTGGGACTGGACTTGCTTCCAAGCATGAGAACTGAACTAAAACCATTTTTTGCAGCAGCAATGGTGTTCCGTAGAATCAGCTCTCCTGTCAAGAAAAGCTACCTCTGCCTCTGTAGAGGCTGCTAATAGTATCCTGCATCACACAGACCAAAACAAGGGATTTCTCGGACCTGTCATGGGCTGCTGCCTTTAGGAAATGGACACAGCAACTGCAATGGAGATACCCTTCACCGCCTCTCTGTAACAGAGATACTGACAATCTGGGAGTCAGGAACACATTCCCATAATAGGACCCAATTCCAGCTGGGAAAATGTAATTTACAATCTCAGCAGCTCAAAACCATCTGGAGCACTTCAGGACCATATGTTCTGCAGGCAGCATGGAATATTTATCCTGAAAATCTTTGGTGTAAAACACATTTAAACCTCCATTTAGTATCATGATGTGAAAGTCAGTATCTTTTAAAGAGCTTACTCCATGCTTTGTCAGTGTGGGAGAACTTTGGCCAGCAGGATCTACTGATTACAGCGAAAGACGGCGATCCATGAGACCTAAGCCTGAGCTTTCACATCTGTGCTCAGGCAAACCAACACGCGATTATGACAACTAACGAACGGCTGCAGAGCTGCAGGCATGAACAGTGCCTGCACAGATTTCTGAAGTACACAGATACAGTATTAGATCCTCCACTAACATGACCCCGAGCCAGTCTTTCCAGTCTGCCCGGGCCTTTATTTTCTGATGAAACAAGGAAGGAGAAATCCTTTCTTTCAAAAGAGGCGGGATGAGAGCAGCTGCCAACATGATCAATGATTTTACTGAGCACTGAAGGCTGCTGATGACAGGCACCGTGGGAATGAAAAGCACCTCTCCTTTTTCTGTAGAGGAAAGTACCTTCTGATCCAGCCCACCTGGAGACATGTCAGAGCTGGCTCTGTCCCGGGTGCCAGGCAAGTGGGCAAAGCTCTGAAGAGCTCCAGTTCTGAGCCCATGCTCTTTCCCCTTGCTTCCATGATGCTCTTCTAATCTACTCCAAGGGCCCCAGAGTTAGCTAGGGCTGGCATCCCTCTCAGCCCTCACGCCTTTGGGATGATGTCTGTGTTACGATGCAGTACACAGACCTGTGACCCACTGGTGAATGCCCTGGTGCCCATTCACATGCAGCCCTCCTTGTGCAGACCTCCTCAGCCCAAGCAAGGCACACGTTTTCCCAACCTCACTACAGCTCAGGCCTCAGGTCTGCCCTGCCACTGCCATACACTCAACAAAACCTCATCAGCTTCCACCACAACAGAACAGCCCCTCCAGGAAACCACCAATAACAGGTTTTAGGGCAGAACTGAGCAGGGACAGGAAAAATATATGGAAAAGGGAAAAGCAGATTTACTTATATATCCTAAGATAGCACTGGCCAAAAAATGTGAAACCAGATAAAAAATCCATCCAGATTTACTGGCTGCAATAAGGCTGGGAAGTGGGCAGTTAAAGAAGATTCATTAATCACAGAGACGATGTTCTCTCAGCAGCCATGTAGGACAGTATCTATTAGAATTTATAGATCGTAATGTTACCCCAAAGGCCACTGCTGGATTCGCAGCATGCGCTTCAGCTAAGATGCAAAAGACCAACCAGGCTATGGAAATGAAACTACCATTTCACCCGGAGAGGCGGATAGCAAGGAGAAGAGTGGAGCCAGGTGGGTAAGGGCAGAAGGGGCAGCAAGTGTAATAGGACTGCACTTACCACGCTCAACTTGTGTTCAGCTGCCTGTTGAACCCGAGCCAGATCCGAATCCCAAACGGGCAGGTTTAAAGGGTATACGTGTAAACTGCAGCCACTGCCCTGCCAGTGTCCTCCCGAGCCCCAGTGTGACAATACAGTAACACAATTTTAGACCCTCTCCTACTCCAAAGAACTGGATCACAACCACTACAGCCACCTGTGTGCTGCACCAGCCTGAAACGACATATTTTGAACAGCTTTAATGCTGGTTCTGGTATTGCCTACCTACTCTGTCACAACAGGAATAAAATTATCTAAACTTTGTTGTGTACAAATCTTTCAGTGAAACAGCACCTAAAAGAATTTCTAAATTATGCTATTAAAAAGAAATGAACTGTAAGCCAAGACTGGTGACAACACTGTATTCATGCCAGGGAAAGTAATTTAGGAATTCTCAACACACATGGAATTTTCTAATACTCAATAAGTAAGTGTATAAATGTAATGCAGCAGATCCATTCAGCAGCATATTTATTTTCTTTTCATTTAAACAAAAAGAGTTGCTTTTAAACAGGTTTTGATGATCCTTCCACTCTGCTTACTCCACATTTTTCACCATATGAACCTGAATGTGAAATTGGCTATAAAGCAAAACGAAACTGGCTGTCTTGCTTTCCCTTTGCAGAGGCAGGCAAAGAAAACAGCAGATACTGATTGTGCACACAAAATTAGATTTCAAAAATTGTGCAGTTGGCTATACAGAGAAAGACATTTGTTATACAGCTTTTAAATTGACAGTGTTACTTTAAAAAAAAAAAAAGGAGGCCAAAAACTGAAAAAATAGAACGTAAATCTGACACCCCATTTCTATAAACACTTTAAAATAATGATGCCGCTAATGAATGCTGATTTACAGTGTAAATCTAATAGATCAACTCCCGGCACCTAGATTATGATGACAGGACTTCATCAGGTGTAATGAATATACCAGAGGAGTAAACAATGATTATCTCATTATGTTAAAAATGTTACCTATTTTTCTTTATTAAGGAAACATTCATTTCATTTTTCCTTCCAACAAAGCAAACACTTGAGGAGCTGCTGTTAGCTTCATACAGCAGGGTCTGGGATTTCAGCAGTCATCTCCTCTGGACTATTGCAAGGTATCAGAGGAGGGGCAAGAGGTCCGACTACTTGTTGCTGTCAGAATGAAAGCAGTGTTTTCAGATGATGAACTATTTAATTAAGGAGGTTTTCTTGGTTGCATTGAATTAAGTTTCACTTTCCTGCTGTCCTTTCCACCTCAACTTTGTGGCTTTTTCTTACTGATTTAGCATTGGTGTTTTCCAGGAATAGTGGAAAAATGAGGTTTTGTCATTGTTCACAGACCAAGGACAGCAAAAGTGAGTCAGCAAGAGGTGGCTCTAGCACAGGCAAGAGGCATTTTGTCCACAGGAAGATAAGGACCAGGATTGCCAGGGCTGACTGCTCTACCCTGGGAATGGGCACAGGTCTGGGATGAAGGTCTGGGGGCTACTTGGCAACCAGAGGAGCCATCCCTGTCACTGCAGGGACAGAGGGGACGGAGAAGGTAGCTGCTGCTTCACGAAGAAATGAGCACTATGGGAAGATCAATGAGCCCACGGCAGGCCTGCCTGTGCTAGGAGAACGGGGAGGTGGATGCAGCTTTAGAAACTAGCCGTTGCGCTGGCTATGCCTTCACCATTGTATAGATACAACTCTTGGTGACAAGCCTTGGCTCAGATTTGGAGCAAAAGGGTCATTTCCCCTCACCGACAGAGGTATCTGTATATCAACTAATAATGTAGTTCACAGAGCCCAAAATAGTTTTCAACAGGGAGGTATTAGCAACTAAATGCTGACAAAGGAAAAGAACTAATTTTCCCTATGTTACATAGAAGGGCTTTAAATATAGCCACAAAAAACTGGAATATGCTAAAACAGGCGATATCTCCGGAAGCCTTTTCCATACTCAGCGGTGCAGGATGCACCCTTCAGCTGAGATGCTTGGAGCAGGGAATAGCTGCAGGGAAGAACCCAAGAAACAGTCTCAAGATTCAGCAATGGCATGGTCCCTCTTAAATGCTTTCTCTGGTCTGTTTTAAAATGGTGTGATGCAAGAAGATGGGAAAAACACACTGGAGGACAGAACAGGAGTCCCAAGGCCATGGATGAGGCAGAACCTCCCCAAGAAAGAAGGAAGAGAGCTCATGAGGCTGCTGGATGGGTGCTGGTGGTTTTGGTCAATGCTAGGAGAAGACGGGCTTTTTTCAGTTCTTGCTTTAGTAACTGAATGATGAGTGAGACATGCAGTTCCTGAATTAGAGGGGATGCACCCAGCAGGAATGTCAGCTCCACCCCAACCAACCTCACCAATACAACCATATAAAAATTTGCCGCACTGTCCCCAGAGTCTTCAGCTTCATTAATGACAGCTACCCAGGATGTATCTGTACCCGCTATCCTACAGTGACATGGGGCATTACAAAAAATATCTGTGACCCGTACTGCATGGTAAGCAACATCCTGAAACTTCAGGGAGGTGACGAATACTGTGGCTGTTCCAGAATAGTTTGCTGTATTCTAGCAAGGGACTATTTTACCCTGGAAGAGGTTCCCCAGTAGCATTACATGCATGACTGCAAGACAGAGTGTCTGTGAACACAGGTGTATAGTCATACATCTGCATAAACTCATGAGTTTGCAGAGGTAATCCTGCAGCAACATGTTTGTAAGAGATGGTTGGATGTAGAAGAAAGGGTTCTAGCGTTTCCTGACTGAGTTTCAAACTCAGTGATATTCCTGTTGCTGTATGCTGTTCTTATAGCGTGAAGCATAACGACAAAATCCATTGAACAGGCTAGTTAAGCTGAGTTTATGGCTGCGTGGTGTCTCTGGAGAAGCACAGAAAGCAGGGATTCTGCTCTGTCTTTACTATGATCTTTCAAATTATCACAAGGTATCTATATTTGCCTGGTCTTATATGTCTCTGCCACCAGTTTGCATAGTCCAAAGCATCCACAGTTGCCAAGTCCTCATGCAAAGGATTTTTTCCACTGGTGCAGATATTGCTGTCCAGTAGCTCTGAGTTCACTGAGACACCGCACCAAAATCAAAAGCCTTTGTTCTCTATTTGCCTAAGTCTAAAAGTTCTTATGGCTGCCGTTAGCTAAAGCTTACAAACACCCTCCAGAAAACGACGCATTGCAGGAATTTCCTTTTTGGACCATGTGTGGTCTGACTCCCACTTGGAGCTGTTTTAAATCCAGCTATGGCTCAGCCTGCCCTTTAGTGATTATCTGTTTCTCTGCTCCCTCTCAATGGTGTTTGAAAGGTTAGGATAAGTGCAATCCTGAGCAGATGCCTAAGAAAATGGTGGTGCTGAGTGCTAGGTCTTATTGTCTGATCAAATGCTGACCACTGGAAAGCAGCTGCAGATCCACCCAGGTCAAAGGAAGTGGTATTTGTTTACAGTGCTTTGATTTTCACCCAATATCGATTAATTTACAGCATGGGCAAGACATAAGGATTACACTCACATCACACACATCTGCCATAACTTCTGCCTTGACTTCCGCAGCTAGAAAATACTCTCAGGAAACGTCTCCATGTATCTCATGTGCAAGAGAGTCCTCCTTCCTGCAGCAGCAGCTAAGAGCAGCCAGCACAGCTGGTGCCCTTGCCTGCAGCCCCTGGGCTGGGACGGGAACCTCCACTGTCCCAGGCTAAACACTCGTGTTCAGTGTTTTNTATTTTCTTTAATTCTATATTTTTAACTCACACAGTTGGAATCAAAACACTGTGAAGGAAACTAATATCTTTGGATTTTACCGCAGCACTAGGAGTAAATATCTGCCACTAGGCCTTCTACCCGACCACATCTAATGTAAGTTTTATGACTCTTGCAAGCATATTGACTATCTGATGTGGTAACTCCAATAATCTTCCCTCTCAAGTCTTGGGGACAGCTGAGAAAGCTAATAAATCTTGATTTTTATTACAGATTTTGCTTCATCCGTAGTCTGCTGAGGGAAAGGCAACAGTTAAAGCCAAGTGAAATCTTACAGCTCTGGGGAGGAGTTCAATATAAAATGAAAATTACAGGCCAAAGAAACAAGGAGAAGAGTAATAGATATAACGTTTTCTTAATACCCACAAGAGTCTCACTCTGGAGTGGTATTTCCAGCTGACACTTTTAAAGGCTGGTTACTTGATGGTGTTTATACAGTTATGGTGAAGGTCTGTTGGCAATGGGGCTAGAGATCCAGGACCTGTAAAGGATCTCTACTAAATAGCTCTCCACACAAAGCTGGAGGTAGGGTTTTTTGCCTCCTTCAGGTATGGATTCTAGATACTTCTCTGCTGATATGGGTATCTGCTTTGGCCCAGTGATCACTGTCTTTTCTCCCAGAGACCTGGCACATCATTTCAGATTGAATACTTCCATTTCAAGTGACCCAAAGAGCTGGAAAGAAAGCAATTAAAGTCTCAGTCATGCATAGCGTGCACAGGTCTCTCGTCAAAGGCCACAATAGCTCTGTTCCTGGGAGTAGCAGCTGCTTGGGCAGACATCAGGTATACGGGTTCTTAAATAAGTAGACAGGGAGAAACATAACACAAATATACTTGCCTCCCATACACATAAATGTAGACATACATAGATTGGAGTCCTGTATCACAACATATATGTCCTGATATATATCAGAACATCTAGTCTCTAATTAGATCCAAATCCTGTTTGGATTTGGGCCTATTTCTGATGGTTTTTAATGATACTGTAACCATGTCTAAGCCAGAAAATACACTAGAAAGACAAGCGACAGCAGAAGAACTATGTCTCTTCCTCCAAACATTTACCTGATTTACTGATATATTAATCCATCTCACTACTTGTAGGATTTGTCCCCCTTTCTTGTTCCAGATTTCCTAGGAGTTACATGGGAAGAGATTCTTGTTAATGTTTGTACAACGATTCACATTGCAATGCACAGTCTCAGAGCCCTCTATGTCAACAGGAACAGGAAAGTTTGAAACAGCTCCATTGCATTCTGCTTTAATAGCCTAGCAGGGATTCACATCTGGTTTCCAGAAACAACCTTTATAAGGGAGTGCGACAGCCCAAACAGTCTTCCTGAACCCAACCAACTGTATGTAACTATACACACCTGTGGGTGAGGGAGATACTCATTGCCTAGCAAATAGATTTTATTGCTGCACATAAGCTTGACTATAGAGCAGAAATATATGCTTATAGAGGACTAGATGGCTCAAGGGTCTGATAATGATGTACAGCGCCTTTCACTTGTAGGCTGAAATCCAACCCAGATTAGCAGCAAGAATTGCTATTACTACCTAATGACTGTTTGGCAGCCTACGGGAAATGCACACATGTAATGAAAAATTACAGCTCCAAACACACCTCTTCACTCAAAAAACAGACATGGAGAGCTGACTGGAAGTGCCTCCTCAGGCTCAAGAGACGATGAAGGCAACTGCCCTGACTCTTTCACTGACCACCCATACACTGGCTACAGCTGTCAGCCTTGAGACCTTCCACCAGCAACAGCTCTGCTAAGCAAATGGAAAGATCGCTGTTCCTATTGTTTGTGTATGCAGTAGGTGTGAGAAAATCTGTCACTTTCTGTTTTTTCAGATCTGATCCCAGTTTTATCAGTCTCCCAGACCTGAACAAGGAATTGCTCTGTTTTTCAGTTTACAATGAGCATCAAAGTTTAAAAAAAGTCAGGAAGAGAGTTTTTCTGTTATAGAAACCAAACACTGAAAGTGGTTCTATGAGCTTCATAATATACATTGCAGGCCATCTTCTTATTGTAGGGTCGTTTAAAAAAGCATAATGAGAACAACATTAGTTTGATGACATGCTCTTTCATTGCGCGGCAGCATTAATGGATGAAAAAAAAAATTGTTCTTTTTCATCACCCATAAACATTGTGACAAAGGGCATGGGTTCCTTCCAAGCTTCAGCCAATCTTCAGTCCTTGCAATGTATCTTACAGCACATTTCAAAAATTTGTACAGTATGTATGATGAGAGGGGAAATTAATCAGTGCCACATGTCTGGTTTATGAGTCACTGTGGTTCCTCCGATCATATGGGAAATGTGGAAGAGAGGTGGGGTAACTCACATCTGACAAAAGCAATGGTTAATATTCATAACGGTCTGGGCAAAATGCACGTTATCTGATTGCCTTGCAGGAAATAATCTTCACAGTCTCATTTTTTGATCTGCACTGTGAGTCTTTTTTTCACTCTTTCTTTTCCCCACCTGAATTACAATGTTTTATTGAATGAAACAGACACAAGCCAGGCTCTATCTGGGAGAATAAGTGCTGACATCATCCACTCCTCCTCCTCTTGGTGTCAGGACAAGACTACGGACCATCTCTCAGATCAGTGCTGATTTCGACATGTTTCAGGTGTGGAAATGTTAGACATGGTTCTATCGGCTATGCAATGCAAAAAAAAGTCATCCACTGATGGCTGATTCTGAGCTTTAAGAGCAAAATCTCATGCTCTGTTGGGACTGTAAGTGAAAACACTTAACAACTTCAGAGCCTCCCACGTGCCTGAGCTTCCAACATCAAGCTTTGCAACTCCACTTCTTCTAGTGACTGAGGCACTATTATTTCTGTTTTATACAGGCAGAAGCAAAAGCACAGAGGTCCCTCCAGTGGTCAGACAGAAAGACTAATCGGTAGACTTCAAGAGCTCAGTCAGAGATTATTCATGCAAGTTATTGTACTGATTGATCTTCAGTTGGAGATCCATTGCAGCTAAAGGACACAGAATAGGTCTTCACATGTCTGGCAAGTCAGGCATGCATTTTCACAAGGTAAATGTGATCTTTCATTTACCTGTCCTGACCAAGAAATAGCCTTGTGCTAGATGACCTATTGCCCTCTCCCCCATGATCAACAACATCCAAGTGAGAGAGACATGGAATGGTGAAGGCTGTTCTGCTTCACAGAGACCAGGGACTGCAATGCCAGAAGGTGGAAGCATACCTGAGCAATACAAGAAAGGTTTTGCAATGCAAGGACACTGCCTCTGGGAAACCCTCCCTGGCTACACACAAGTCTTACTGCCTCTGGCATTGAAAGCCTTCAACAAAAATACAGGACCACTATTCTTCTGCAGGATACTGATATATGAAATACATAGCCAGGAAATACAGACTTTCTGTTTTGGGACCAGCTTGATCCCTGAAAAATTTAGTCTAGGCTTCATGTGACACCCAGTTCAGGGAAATGAAGACGGGGAAGTTTTGCCTTGCCGCAAAGTGTTCATACACTGCAAAATCAAGTCGTGGAAGAATACTGCTCTTCCTTTAAACCTACTCCTTCTAATGCGAGCCAGTGCCCTCTAATTCCACTAAATCTTTCAGCATCACTCAAGACAGAGCTCCTAGGTCTGAATCTGAGTCTCCTCAGGTAAGTTGCATAGATCAAAACTGTGATCAATAGACAATGGTTTTGCACCTAGTCTTTGAGACAACTAGCTGTTCTAAGCTGGGCATGTTGAAACGGAGATGACCCCAAATATTACATTTTCCATAGGGATCCCAACCTATATCCCCAAATAAATAACTGTCTTGAGTGACTTTGGAGTTAGCTTCTTTCCAACAAACCTTAAGGGTATGTTGAGGCTTCACTAATGTCTGTGAAGTGCTGCAGAATTTTTAGCTGTATAGTATGGTTACTGTTCTTCTTGCTACCTGTTACTAATTTGTGATCAAAACCCATGTAACACAGCACGCATACAAACCACCTGTGCTTTGAAAAAAAAACACCATAACAATGAGGACTGCACTGGAATTGCAGGTCATCACTGGCATATTGAATTCCTGGAAATAACTGTATGCTTATGAATATGGAAGTCCAAGTAAGGGCAAGACCTTCATAGTGGGGTGAGAAGTCAAAAGAGCCAGGATTTTTACATGGATGTTTCCACATTGCTTACTAAGATGGCTCAGCGCAATTAGAGAAACCTTCTATGCCAATTAATTTTCCATATTCATCCTCACATCTAAGATCATCACCCTAAGGTTACAAGGCTATTGATTTGAGATCCATTTCTCTGAAAGACAGATGTTTTCCACCACAGCAAAGGCTACAAACAATAGGCAAGAGCACCTTTGATGCATCATAGATCACCTTGGCAAGTATCAAGCTCTCACCCAACAAGTTATCATTCTGCAGATGTCTTCAGCATAGTCATCTTATTATGCCAGTCCTCAAACAGCGGTTTCCTTAATTAGGCATCAGGGCGGTACAGAGGAAGGCCAGACCTCTGAACCTCAGACCTTCTCCTCAGACCTTCTATAGGAGGAAGGGGGCACAGTGGATATTATTTGTTTGCCAGGTTGGATAAAATTTCATCTCCTACTTCCCAGCTTCCCACAGCTCTTCTTCCATTCTTTACTCTATCTGCACTTTCTCTAACTTCTCTCTGCTGACTCCTCTTACTAGCATCATGACGTGAGCTGGCAGGATGTGTTTCAGTACCAGACGTGTCAATGTCAGTTTTTCGTCCTGCTGGTCCTGCCTCCTCAGGGAGTTCAGGAAGCTGTTGGCATCTTCTGTGTGATTACTTTGCACAGCCCTTTGTAGGTTTTGCTGCTGGATCTCAAGATTACTAAATAGGGTTGAGATACACTGTGCTGGGTCTCTGAAAGTAGGATGCAGGCAGCTCTGGGTATATTAAGCAGACAGACAGATCATGTGGAAGGGGAGAAGTGGATAACCTGCATACAGGCTGAAGGAGAGTTATGAATTTGCTTCAGTGGAAAACTACTGAGTATTTACTGCCTGTAAAATACAATTCAGAGAATAAGATCATTACTTCACTTAAGTCAGTATAATTCCCCCAGCAAGTTACCAGCTAAAATTATCTTGTCTTGAAGTTCACTCCTCCTCTGTTTCAAGTGGAGTAACACTGTCTTTGTGCCTCCGTGGGAAAATGTCTTCCCAGCAATCCTGCAGGGAGGAGAAGAAAGAATCCTCTCTGCTTTCTATGGCAACAGTCTTGAAAATCCCTAGGGATTCTGGCCATCATGTCCACAAAACCGTAAACCAATATTCACTCTTTCTAGTCCAGACCATCACATTTGTTGTTTATTCTTACTGATAATCTCCTGTCAGCCTGCAGAGGTAAGAGCACCAGGGACGAAGACGTAACTGACACTGTTTACCCTTTTCCCAGGGTATGTACTGAGAAACCCTCATGATCTCAACCTGCTAACGTGCACTTGTAGTACTTCCTAATCCCAGGCAAATGATTCTGGCAGCCAGATGAACCAGTGAACTTTTTCCCTGGCTAAAAATCATAGAATCATTCCAGTTTAGCATACGTGCTACTGAAGCAAACCTTGCAATGCACATCAATTTATTACACAGTTTCGTAAATTCTTCCTTCCATGCTGGAAGATACTGGCCCAAAGATGGTGGTTCTCACTGTGCATAACATCAGTGAACTGGATTCCTCGTTGGTGGAGAGATGGCATGCACACTGTATGTGTTTTTAAACCTTCTGAGAACACAGTATGTCTTACGCTCCTTCTCTGCAAAAAGTTTGCCTGGTGCTGTCAGAGCACAAGTCAGATGGCTATACTGGCATGTAATGACATCTTCTCTTACGGCTGTGGAAACCTGAGTGCTTGGCTTGCTAGTGAACCTCTTGCACAGAGAAACACTTCTGCATGGTGCTAGACAAATGGCTGTATGTCTGAGCTCAGGAAAGTACAGTTGAGGCAGCGCTCTGGAAATGCAAGGTATTGTATACTAGATGATGAGTTGCTAGGGTGGGTGCTGTTCCTGTAGATCTAAATATTGAGCATAGTAGCAAGACAGAGGGATGAGAGAGACAGAGAAAATGTGGTGAAAGGCACATGGGTGGTTGTCTGTCATAATGCTGTAAGACTTCTCTTCCAGAGCTCAGGTTTGTCCTACACTGAGTCAAAGGCTAGCCAAAAGCATCCCAGAAACACAGGGTAATTTAATTTAGTATGAATTTTAGGATACATTACAAGTCCTCGAGGACATTGGTATGGGGAAATTCCCAAACATTTATTCACCCTCAATGTGAACAGGTTTCTTGCAGCTGCCAGTACACAACTGCAGCACAGAAAAAGAAGGCAACACAACCCAGAAGGAGAGCCCAAGTTCATTTCCCTCCCACATACACTCACTGTGGTCCAACACGTTAAAATTTCATAGGAACCTTTATGTGTTCTGGTTGAAGGCAGCATATCGTCAATCTCTATGTTACAGGTGACAAGGGAGGGCTGAAAATGGACCAGAAGATCCAAAGTGTCCGTGCAGCAAATGATCTTTCTAGGCAAGGCTCAGAAGGGAGTTAACCATTCATCCACAGAATTTTTAACACTTTATACAAGGATCTGCGGCAGGGTTCAAACAAGGCAAACCAGCAACAGAATGTAATGCAAAAGCCTTCCCCAGGTCCCTTCCATCAGGTCCCACCTTCTCTTGTCTCAGCCTAGCAGTTTCTGAAATAGGTCCAGTAGGCCACCAGATATTGCATAAGAACAGCCTTTTTCCTGCCTGATGCATTCCCTGAAACAGCAAGTCTGTATTTAAAGATATTTAATGCTATTTACCCAAGACTAATGTTCATATGAGTTCTCCCTCCCCGTAAACAGCTCATTCAGACAAACTGATGGTATTTGTTTTACACTTTCATCACTCAACTGCAGTACCTAAAATGCAGAGAAACATAACATGAAGCATATCATAAATCCATCCAAACAGAGAGTCAAGACCATGAAAGAACAGCTTTGATGATAGATAAAATATCAACTGTAAATAATTCACTGTAGTTTAATGTAGCACCAGCTTTTACATGATCGAGGACATGGAGAAATGCCAATACTACATGTCTCTCAATGAGGCTGGGTGGCTGTTCTACTTTGCAGTGTATTTTGGAAGAAGAATGAGGATTTAGTTTTAAAGACTGATAAGCAGCATCTGGGAAAGGGAGATTACAGAGCCATGAGTTATTTTGGACAGTACAGAATTTCATCTCCAAATCATCTGCTTCTTAGTTTTTCAACTCACGATATTCTTGCAGGTGAATCAGAGAGTCAGTGGGTCTGAAAAAACAAATAGCAGTCCATGCAGCTCAAATCTCTGTTTCATCAGATTTCATAATCTTTCTGCATAGACTCTCATCCTCCTCACAAAAGAAGTCCTTCCAGGATGGGAGGAAGCAATGTGCCCTCCTCTCCTGACAGCCCTACTAGGATGGGAGATACTTGTCACATGCAGTGTCATTTCACACATGATGTTAGTTTGTTGGCATTGGACTAACAAGCATGAACAGGAACAAGTCCAAATTAAACAGGCCGGACTTGTACTAACAGTTCACGCTCAGATGCTGCTGTACTCAAACAAGTGGGCAACCCACAAATAGGAATAGTAACTGTATTTTCTAGATGTGCCTTTATCTTTATAACGGACCCAGCAACATCTGAGTATCTGCATATCCCACCAGAGTGAAGATTAGATCTTAGGAGTTTGTAGACCCTTGTCCCACGTGCTGGCCACGCCCAATTCAATACCCAGACAGCACAGGGACTTTGTTTTACAGAAAAAGTCAGCATCTATCATAACAAACAGGATGGTATTTTCCCTAGAAATGTGATGTCACTGTGCTACAGAACTTGTGCCTACCTTGTATTTATAGTGTATGCAAGATTGCTCCTGAAAACCATATTCTTATAATGTTGTCACTTTCAAACCTCTGAAAAATAATAATAGATTTTTGAAGAGTTATGTGGAGGGGTTAAATCTTATTTCTGTTTTACCAAACTATTGCCTAACAGAAATATTGGAAACAGCCTTCCTTACAGTGGTCTTCCACTGTGGTGATAGTCCAGAGGAAGGAGAAGCTTTACTAAACCAATTCTGATCACTTCAGGAGTCTAGGAACCAGAGCTGTGTTGCAAACTTCTGGACACCATTTCCAGAAACATTACCACCTCCCATCCACGCCTAGTATGTGGTAGCAAAGGAACGTTCCAATTATTCACCTCTGTCTGACAGTAGAGAAGGTCTACCAGTAAGTGGGTTCTTCCAAATCTAAATAGCCTTCAAACGTCTTCAGAGTTCGTCTTGGGAGGCTGGGTGTTAAGCCACAGGCGCTGCGGAGACTTATCTGCCTGCACAGTGATTGTGTGCTGTTCCTGTGCCTCGCCCCTCTCTCATTTGTTCTGCATCCCTCCTCGTTCTGGTGAAGCCCTAGGCTGAATTCACTTTTGGGGAATACACAGGGAAAACACCAGTCCCGCAGTGCACTATGTTCTTGGCCTGAGGAGAGTCCTACGCAGCAACTGCAGTGCGTGAGACATCTCCCATCCGTGCATGCAAGCCCCCGTGCACAGCGGGTGGGCAGAACCCTCGCCCAGGCCTCCAGGGAGTGTTTAATCGTGTTTCAGTTCCTGTTGGGCTTTTTTCTATTGACTAGAACAAGTGCATGGGTCAGATTCTAACAGGGACAAATCTGGAGGCAGAACCTCCCCTTCCCCAGAGAGTCTGTAAATGCCATTCTTAACACAATGCAGAAGGTACCATGAAGTATGACTGGCAAATCCTCTATGCCAAGGCTAGTCCAAAGGACGGAATTATTACATCCTGAAACCTCTGGCTGGGTTGTGGCAACATTGCCTCCACTGTGTCTGAGCAGGACTACCAGAGAATAGGGTAAATAGGAGTATGAAACGTAATGGTATCTCTAAACATGACAATCGCACAGCGATTAAACACCATCCATTCCAGGAAGGTTTCCTAAATAAATGTCAGTCATTAGAATATACTGTTCTTGAATAATTTGCAAAGAAAAAGGAATTAATCTGTACTGTTAAGCAAAATGGTAGTAGGATTTATGTTACTACTTGGGTGCCCTAGCAGTCTACCTAGAAACTCTAAGCAACCTTCACAGCCTGAGTTATGCCAGACAGTGCTCCAAAAAACTGACATTATTAAATGTTCCTTATGGAAGAAACTGGCAATGAAGGAGGAAATTTGTTTACTACAGGCTGCAGAAAATCACCTGCATGTAGAAACAAGGTTTACTGAAGGAACTTAGCTTAACTGGGGGTAATGGGAGAAAAACTGAGAACCAGGAGAGCTAATGACAGCAAAAGGATCATCCAAATGCCCCGGGATGAAACGTAGCAGCCGTTTGACACTGCAGAACAGTTTAAGACAGTATCCAGTAGGAATAGACTGGGAAGGGAATTAGACAAAATACAAGTCTGCAGATTGAAAATTAGCCCAGTGGCTGTGCTTGTTTTCTTTTACAAAACATGCTGAAAGATCTCCAAGGGAATCAACCTGACTGAGCCACTGCTTTTCCAGCAATGGCGCTTTCCCAGTTTGAGGGGCAGTGGAATAACACCATTTTCCAACAACTGATGCAAAGGAATATATGGCCTTTGTGAACTCACCCATACTGTGGCAAAAACATGTACTTATTTCTTTATTACAGACTCATAGGGCCCAGGCATTCTTCTAGTCTATTCCTGCTAGGAGATACTTGCCTATCTGGCTCTCAAAGACCCTGAGCGGTGGACACACTGCAGTTTGTTCAACTGACCTGCACAAGTCTTTCCCTCACCACAGCCATGGTTTTCCCCAATTTCTAAACTGAACACCCCCATCGTCATTTAAATTCACCACTTCCTTTCCTAACAACGGTGATAAGAAGATTGGACTGTTTGCTTCGTCTTTCCTTGCTGCATCCTTCCAGTCCTGCACGTCTTCTCTTGAACAACCTCAACTCCACCCAGTGGAGTACTATAGTGTATATATATACATTATACTATACTATACTATACTATAACATCCTAGTACTTGTTCACCTTTTCTACAACATACTAACACTGTTGACTCATGTTCACCTTGCACCCCACATATACAAACAGAATTTTAGGTGTGGTTAGTGTGGGTTGATTTAAGAATAACTTTGTAGCAAGGACTTCCTCTTGGGGAACAGCTCCCTTTGGATACAGAAAAGAGATAATCTATACTTTACAGGCTCAAAATACTTGTAAAAACATCCACTGTTACGGGAGTTATTTTAAACAGGTCTGCTGCACTTCAGGAGGTTTGCCTGTCCCTAATCTGATCACGGAGTTTTGCAGTTATTACTCACAAATAATAGCTCCACATCCCTACCTTCAATCTGGACATTAAAGGACATGGTGAGGTTTGCACCTGCCATTGCACACATAGACCAGCCTGTCACCATCTCCCAGTGTGCCCAAAGCCATACGCAGGATAAAGTCTTTTACTTTACCACCTTTCTTCTGTCTTAACTTGGAGCTGAACAGAAATCCTAGATGGAAAATCCCCTAGAACCTACCTACAATACGTGGCTGGATTACAAAAGTGCAGCTGTGCATGAACAACCCTACCTCTGGACAGGCTGGACCGATGGGCAGAGGCCAATGGTATGAGGTTCAACAAGGCCAAGTGCCGGGTCCTGTCCTTGGGTCACAGCCCCATGCAGCGCTACAGGCTTGGGGCGGAGTGGCTTGATAGCTGCCCAGCGGAGAAGGACCTGGGCGTGTTGGTGGACAGCTGGCTGAATATGAGCCGGCAGTGTGCCCAGGGGGCCAAGAAGGCCAACGACATCCTGGCCTGTATCAGGAATAGTG
>VZSZ01007942.1:1042-29357 GCA_013398815.1 Ibidorhyncha struthersii | reverse complement strand
AGTAGAGAAATCTGGTCCACCTCCTTCATGAATTAGTGTCTCTATTTATGTATTGCTCTTCTCAGTGTTCCCTTTTGCCACAAAACCAGCAAACCAAGCTTATTTTGTTCGGCATTATTAAAATTACTATTACAATTGCAAATGCTTCCAAGGGAGATAATATTAATAACAGTCTCTTCCATCAGATCCTGTCAGTTCCCAGGGTGATTAATATTCCTGTCTGCAAGAAGCATTATATCATTTAGAGAGAGCATATTGCTCGGCTGGTAGGCTATTCTTCATGGTCTGTGATGAGTGCATTGTGATCTGCCATTATTGCATTACTGTTTACACAGCTGGAGATGCCTCATAAAGCAGTTAGGAATGAGCCCAAATTCAGATAGATTCAGATCTGGGAAATGAGAAAACCTGACACAAAGATCTTCAGGCTGTTTGGCCCTCTTCATCCCCCACATCATATCCCCACTGACTGTTGCTGTCATCCTTTCCCTACCTGGGATGCAGCTGCATTTCTGTATGTATGGCCAGTGAACCCATGCTTGCAAGGGTGATCATCGGCAATCTGCTGGCTCCAAAGCACCACGGGCTCCTTACAATTGTTTTCTACATAAATACTATACCGTGCGTGGGAGGAGCTGCTACTCTAAGACAAGTCACTTCAACTCCTTGGCAAGAACTGTCTAGGAGGAATCAAGATGAGATTTTGTTTTCATGGAAATAGCCATAATCTGGATCTCCCCAGGAAGTTCGGTGATCCACTCTCACTTGTATAATACAGACTTGAGTGGAGCAGTCTTTATTTTGTACACAAGCCATTCATGGAATTTATTCCTGAACGCTCAGTGAAAGGTGCACTTTAATTTATGCAGACCATATACAGCACATGGGTTCAACAGCAAGTTGCCAAGGCGAACCCAAGGGCAAATCTTTGTTCCACAAAGTCTGGTCTGTGCCATAAATGATGGCCAAAGGTATCTGATTTTCCAGTCTGGTCTAAAACAAATGTCCAGGAAGATTTGTCTTCTCAACATTAAAGCCAGCTGATGGCTCCTATGCCTCCAGTGCATAGGTTGCAGTTTATTTAGGTCACCTGTTTCTCAAGTGGTTGCCCCCAAAGATCTTTATGGAAGCAGTCAAACCTTGCTGACATCATGGGGTCAAAGCTGCACAGGACAGGAGTCAGGGAATCTTAAAGGATGGGTGGATTGTCATTTAGTGACGGGTTGGATGCAGGTGTTGGACACCTTAGGTAAGCAAAAGAAAGTTCACTGATTCACAGCAGAATAAAAAAGGTAGCAGGAGCAGAAATAGCATCTTAAAGACTAAAGGACTCACTAATTCCCTTCCTCAGATATATACCCATGTAGACAAGTGTAGGAATGCGAGCAAGATAACTTCCCCTCTCACACTGGAGCAGAACGCAAGCTGCGACGTCTGGGTCTGTAGAGTATGCAGCAATGGGGAGGCAGCACGGAGCGTATGATGTAGTTTCAGAGAGCAATCATGATAGAGGACAGGGCTGGTGGCTACAGAAATACTCTCCAGGGCTAGGATAGGGTGGCCGTACAAGGTACTCTCTAAGCTACAAAAGATGGCAAATCCACTTCAAACATGGATACACGAGAAAGATTCAAACAGCAGGGACTTGTTATTAATCTCAGGTGCCATTCCCATTGCTAATATCTGGAGCTGGCTGTTTATCTTTATTTAACTTTTCGAAAATAATAAACTAACCAAAAAGGGAAACTTACTGTGGACCAGATTTACTCAGGTCTGACCAATTAATTTTAAAATAAATCTAAGGGAAGACCTCTCTGAAAAGCCTTAAAAAAATACTTCAATGCCTTTTAAATAAACCACTTAACCTGAAAAATACCAAAATGTTTCCTCTCAGTGTTCCCCCAGACAAATCTTTCCAACTCCCCATTTTGAAGAAGCATTTTCATTTTAAAACCTGTCCTGAAGGTGAAAAAAAAAATTTGGAAGACACAGATAATCACAGAAATAAAAGGGAGGAGGAGTGAACAGACGAGATGATTTTGGCTGGTAACCTGCTGAGGGAATTATACTGACTTAAGTCAAGTAATGATTTTATTCTCTGAATTGTATTTTACAGGCACAAAATAGTCACTTTAGTTTAGCTTGGACTAAACCAATCTTCCTCATAGCCACTTCACAGGTTTTTGGACAAGACACTAAACTGAAAAATGAATGTTTGCCCAACTGCACCAATGATCTCACAAAGTACTAAAGCTCTCAAATACATTAATTGTATTAATTTATTTAGCACAACAGCACCAAGGTTAATATTTCACCAGAACTGGAGTGGGAAAAAAGAGAAACCCAATCATCTTGTCCATTCATTGAACACAGCCAAGGTGACTCTTTGCAGTTTACAACTTTCAGCTACTGAGCCAGAAGCACATGGTCAAACTTCCACTCTGGAACACATTTTTATAGCTTGATTGTAAACTCCTTGAAAACCAGATTTTATAATACAAACACTGACAAGCCCTGAATATTTGGTGGATACAATTCAGCACCATAAGGAAAACCAATTAAAATCAGGAAATATATGGCCAGCAGAGGTGGTCTGGTTACTGGTACAAGGCATCCACTTTGTGGCATGCAAGGAGGACTCCAAGGGAAGCATTGTAGGAAACAGAGGCAACAGAAAAATTCTGTAGCTGGGTTGGACTTGGAAGCGCTCCAGACCACTAGGGCTAGGTTGGTGAGCGACACAGTAGCTGGAAGACAAGTGCCTTACAGGAGATGTGGGCTAAAATAGTTCCTAGGCTAAGTTGTTCAGCGTTTTGTACCTCTGTACAGCTTATTCCCTTGGGTCATGTAGACATAGAGACAACTTCCCGTTACAGAGACTACAGCTAGCCGTAGACATGGAAATGCAGAGCCAGCAAGGTTCACACCCCTTTGATCACTTGTGAGGGGTTAACTAGAACCCAATCCTTGCTGTTTGGACACGTTTAGTCTTTTTAGAGAAAGTACGCTTAAGGGTTGGGGTTGTTTGAGATGAATAGTTTGGATATTTCCCCAATAAATCATCTTGCTTGCATTCCTCAGGTCAGCCTGCTGATCAGGTCACAACCTGAACACCTGAGTCAAGCTGGAATCATATCCAGGCTGAAAAGTCCTTTCTTCCAAACCAGTCATCCACCTGCACAAAGCTGCGGAAATCACAAATATGTCTCTGCCTTCAATCCCACAAAGAGCCTCACTCAAAAGGTTGCTTATTAACTGTTTTTTAGGCTCCTAAACCAATGCACAGCAAACCCGTCTTAAAAATATATATTCTCTAATTTGACAAGCTGTTTCTTACATTGATCCTTTATGATAAAAGATGCAGATGTCCTTTGAATTCACATCAACAAAAGAACTGTATGTTTGCCTATTAAAACCTCTCCAGCGTGCATTCAGGTAGACACAAGCACTTCTGATACCCAGCAGACATCAAAGCCTACAGTGCATTTCAGGTCATACACATTTCTCTCTATAACTTATTTTCTGAGCTGACTTCTATAGACAGTGAGAGGAAAACAAAACTGGTTTCATTTAGCTGCCAACTTCCAGTAAATAATGGACAATGCTATAGAAATTCTGCAGGAGTTGGCGGCGAGTGCAACTGCTCTGCCACCCTTCCCCATTTATCTTCCCTCACCAATATATACAGCTCACAAATTTACTGAAGGTTCTGACAGTCTTGGGAACAGCTGTAATTTGCAAGCATAAAAGTATGTGTGTCTGCATTGTAGATATTCCATAGCTCAGACATTTCAGGACAGTGCAGACACAAGCTAGGCTGCTGGATGCAGCACGGACAGCATTTACGGACAGCACTGCTGAGATGAGCTGCAGTGAGTGCTTGTGCTTGACTGCAAGGAGCAACCGACAAGGCTGGCCAATTGCTGTTCAATATCTCATCCTTATAGTTATCTTTGGTGCTGGGGTTTGGGTCCTTACCTGGCTGAACTCTATGCTTTTCAACTTGCCTTGTCATCTACTCCAGACAAAACAAGGGGACACTGAAAGGTTTCATCCCCACACCAGGTTTTTCCTCCACAGGGGTACACGGACACTTGGATATCAGTTAAGCTCACTCTGCATGTGAGGTGCTCCTTGGGAATCTAAATTTGCTAAGCTAACTTAGCTTGGGAATCTAAGCTGAGCCATACGAGAATTGCCCTGCTACAGGAGAAGATTTCTCCTTAATAGGGCTGAAATGAGCTAAATGCAGTCATTGAAATTGGAGTTCCTCCGTGCCATGCCTGGTCTCAGGGTAAGAAGGAGGTCTGAAGTTCTTTACAGACACTGTGCCTAAGCTCATCTTTCTAGACATGAAGGCTGACTATGCTGCTTCTTCAGCCTCTGCTAGCTGTACCTGTAAGGCACAGATTTTCGCATTATGCCCTAGTTCCTCATCTGAGAAGAAATCAAAACCTTCAGTCTCAATTTCCACACACCTGGAAGCTCCATACTCCTTTTTTATATATATTCAGAGTAGCTAAAAAAAGGATGTAAAAACATAGCGATATTGACTTATGAATCTTAACGAGTCATTAACTTAATATATACCAGGAATGTGTTTTGTTAGGCTTCATAGAAGTTAAGCTTCATACAAGTATAAAGAAAAATTTGTGCAGCTTTGTTTATACAGAACTGGGTATCTCTGACAGCATACTCCACAGTGGTGTATTGCTTGTCATGATAGAGGCATGAAAGATACACGGAAATATATCTCCCTGAAGAACACCACAAGCAAACCATGCTTGTGCATGCAGGCAAGAACAATAGTCATGTTGTGGAAGCAACGCTATCTCATTGTGGTATTATGTCAAGGTGACTTTTAAGTTCCCATTCAGATTTTAAAGCCACTAGTTGTCACCTAGTAGCACTCCCACCTCCAGACAGTGCAAAAAGGTGTTCCCTTTTACCCCTGAAGAAAAGGCAAAATGGCAAATGCTCCCACTTTACAGTGGAAGCACACGTCCTTTCTGAGGATAAGGCAAGGAATTTGATGAACTAGTGAGTATAGAAGGCACTTACTGAATTTAATTCACAAGTCCTTGGATATCAGTAATCCTTAGGACAATTATGACATAAAGATTTCACTTTTACTAAAAAAGAGATCTTAAAATTTTTATCCTTGCCACGCGGCTTAGAGTGTCCCCAAATCTCCCACTGGAGCTCCCCTCCACCGTAAGACATCTCAGAGCTGCCAGCAGTAAATGTCAGGCACTTAACAGTGTTCATGTTAGTGCTGTAAGGTGATACCATTCAGAAAAACTAGAGAAAGAGCCTGTAAATTTTTAGCCCTGCTGCTTATGCAGCATGGATACATTTAGCCCCAGTGAAGAGCCACAGAGCTTCACTGACTTCAGCAGAACTGCTGCCACTTATATTGAGAGACATTTCTCTCCATTAGTTGTACGTAAATTACCTGCTTGAAATGGATGAGTTCTAATCACGGGCTTTATCCCTGACCTTCCAGCTAATGTGTATTTAAACGCTGTACATCTCTTGGTAGTGTACCTGCATGAGGGTTCATGAGGTTGAGTCCTTGTTATCTCTTCTCCCTAAGCACATTGATGCTTTCAGGTTGGTGGCAGGCAGAAAGGCAGATGGTTTGCCCTGCACCACTGCCTTCATAATGCCATAACTCTGCGATTACTAAAATAATTTAATAATAAATGTCTGTGAAATAACTTCCTGTGTTTAACAAGCACATTTCACCAGCAGAGAGCTGCTAAAAGCATGTGTCATACATCTGGTAAAGGGAAGGCTGTCAAAGAAGTTCCCTGGTTATTCTTAGTGCTGGGTTACTGTTTGTTAACAGTGCTCTAAGCTTCTTGAAGACCTCAGTATCCTCTGCTGAGTGATAATTATGAAAGTAACTTTGGAGAAATCAACGTACTGGCTGAATCAGAGAAAAGGCAGGGAGTGTAACTGTGATCTCATTTGTTTCCAACCAGTAGTAGCCATTAAATCAACTGCTCATTTGCATCCTCTCAGATGGTACTCAAAACAACAAAGTCTTGGCAGAAGAAAGCTAAAAGAGTCCATGAAAGCTTAAGACTAAACAAAGTGAGCATTAATAACCATAGGATGGTCCTGGCTGTTTGTAGACTAAGGTGACAGACTTGCATGAAAATCTGCGTAATTAAAAAGGCTCCTACACTCAAAGGCTGCCATTGACAAGACTCTGCTAAGCGGCTCACCAGGAAGCAGGAAACTCTTGGTGTGTACGAAGCAATATTTGGGTGCTCCAGTCATCACTTACGTGAGCATTGTCAAGTGTTACAGGCTCCTATGGCTGAGCTGCTTTTGTGATCAATTCAAGCTTTAAGGAATAAAAGTGTGCTGGTGACAGTATCTCCGAGGTAAATGAAAGCACAATGAACTCAAGAACATCCATCTCCAAAGCTCTCCCTTACTCCAAACACACAGGCCTGTTCTCAGCTCTTACAGGACACCCAAATACTTTGGGCAAAGTCTGGCAAACAGCTCACCTTTCCTGAAGTGCTTTTGCATTTGCAGCTGCTTTGTTGAAAAGTTCAAATGTTATAAAGTCAGGATGCTTCAGACCTAATGTCTTTCTATTCCCAATCCCTTTCTATTCGCATGTGAGACGTTTTTAGAATTATAACAAAAAGTCTGTTCCTAGAATCCCTGTTTCTGGTGTTCTGCCAAAGTGAATGCACTTGGGTATTTTGCAGCCTAGCCCTTTCAAACATAGACAAATGCTGCTATTTAGATATGTTCTATTCAGAGTGCTCACACAGAACTCATCCCCAAAGTATCTGAGTGCTTCACAGAAATCATCAAAAACGTGTCAAAGTCTTTGTAATTGATTTTTTTTCTTTTTTGCTTCTGTACCTGGGAACAAGTACCAGGAGAGCTGGGTCACAACCCATGCTTGAAAATGAAGAAAGACAGAGAAAAATTAGGCTGGAGATGATGACGATAGTTTCGTCATCTTCCTTATTTTTGAATAAAATACTGTCTGGTATATTAGTTGTAATAAGCCATTGGATTTCTCCTTAAAATGCTGTTCATCCTATAATTGTAATGATGTTCTTCCCTTGTTGGCTTTCAGAGGTCAATAAATATAAGCAGTACAGCAGCTGCTTGGTCCAGGGCTTGATTTAATTAGCTCCACAGAGCCAGCTTGTGAGAGTGGAAGTGAAGCAAAATCCTACTGATGTCCTAGTTCGAATAAATTGCTCCAACCATGGAAGACAAAAATGCCACAGAATTCCCGGCTGTAAAATGGAATATATAGACTTTGCTGGTGTATGAAGGCAAGTGCTGATTGCTGAAAAAGCAGCTAGTTTGATCAGAGTGACAACAACTTAATATCAGTCCTCATTTTGCAAGGCATTGATAACTGCAAACACAGGTTTGCTTATTCCAGGCAGTCATCAGGTAACTTTATCAACCCCCAAATTGTGGCTATCAAGGAAGGCAGCTTCATGAGACCCTGGTTGCTTTGCCGCAAAATTTTACACAAGGTTTCCAAAGGATCCTCAAAAGACAATGGGGTTCAGCAAGCTCAGCTTTGAGATGCAGTTATTAGCTTTTTCTAATGTCCATTTGGACACATGTATCCCACAATCAAATTTCGGGATCAAAATATGCCAGATTGTTAATCTCAAGGATGTTTCATGATGCTTCAGTGGCAACAGCACAGTATGGAAAGTAATTTCAGTTTAATGGGAAGCAATTATACAAGAAAAAAGTGAATTTCCACAAGACCTTTCTCTTCGCTGTTAGGTGGAAGAATTCAAACCTTCATTTTCAGCCCTTCCTCCAAACCTTCCAGTCTTCTCAGGAAGGATAACTTACGTGGTGAAGAAACCCCCTTTCCGCCAAGTCCTCAAGCAGCACCTAGAGAAGAGACAAGAAGGAAGAAATTAATATCAAATGGCAAAAATGAGGCTGTATGACAACCTAGTGAGATACTTGAGCAGAAGAAATGACCTGATGGTCCAGAGTGGTCTTAGGAGAGAGGACTGAATAGATTTGATACAATGAGGGGAAAAAAGAGTTTTGCACCACAGGGAAAGAAGAGAGCCATCATTGCTTGCAGAGATGGGTACGAGGTTTGTTTAGCTTCACGGTATCAAACCCTGGAAAAAAATGTGTTTTACTAAGATACTTTTTATGGGCTCACATCTCATCTAAATGGGATCAAAAACGTTCCACAGCTCAGTCCATGCAGAGGATTGGATCTGCCATGTTTGTATTGGTAGCATCTCCTTTTCATTTCATACTCTATAGATTAACCTGTCGTGTTTAGAGAGAGAAAACTGTACTGTTCCTTGCTAATGAATTTTTAGTACAGCTTGACAGCTTTTGGTGCACAAACCGAAATAAGTTGGTTGTCTCTGTCCCCTGCTTGTCTTCATCTAGTGGAATATAGTCCCTATTTTAGGATATTGACACCTGGTTTCAGAACTGGGCTTACATCCCAGAGTTGAAAATTACTCTTCACAAATAAGCCGAACTGTGCAAGAGTTATCCTAGGTTAAGATCAGAAGAGCAAAAATGGATCTGGATTTTAAACATGCCTTTGACTGGGAGTCTCAGTTCAGGCTTGGGGTTCAGCTCTTTCTGCAGAGATGATCAAGCTGAAAATGCAAACCTCTTTACTTTCATTGTTGTTACAACCCAGCATTTTTTGTTAAGAAAAGGAGGCATCAGTGTTATGACAAACGGAATCACAGCTATAACCCTGACAGTTCTTCTTAGGTTGATAAAGAACTTTCCATCAAAGCAAGATTTCTGCATAGAAAATATTGTGCCTGGTGCATGTGAGTGGGGAAGGTTTTCTAGGAAGGAAACTTTTTCAAATGTTTCTCAGCGCATTTTTCCTGCTTCCTGATCATCTGGCTCTAACGTGCCCATATTAATCTTCCAACAGATGGGCAGAAATTGCTGGTCTGCTTATGCAGCATGTGAATCCTGCATTTGCTCCAGCTTTTCTGTGTGGGAAGAGGACCATACTATCCAGTGCCTGATTGAAAAAACAGCTCTGTCAAAGAAAAGAGGGGCTACAGCATGAAATGAGAGAAAAAAGAAAGAAAATACAAGGAAGTTAAGCAAATGCAAAATCCATTTTGTATCTCTGAATTTTGGTAAAACCAAAGACATAGGGAGAGATAGTTTCATCCTTAGGGGCATATTTTACTGTAGGAAGTGTTTTAATTACTTTCATTCTAAATTGAGGTAGATAATCACTATCACAGCTTTCACTAGATATTGCATTAGCCCAAAATTGTCCCAAATCAGAGATGGGGCAGTCCCTTGATACTGCACACAAACATAGCAGAGAGGATCCTTACCTCAAAGAGGCCCAAGTACAATAAAGGACACAAGAAGCCAGTGCAGGGAACCTACTTAGTCAAGTGCACAGTGCCCATGGAACACTATCATGCCATACTGATCTGAGATCTGGTGGTGTTTGAAGGCATAGAGCATTTTCACATTTTTTTAAAGTAAAAAATTGAAACTTGTCATAGAAAGCAGATACTTTCACAGGAACACATCTTTTGCTGAAAACTCTTTTTTTTTTTTTCCAGCAGAAAGCTTTTTCAGTAAGCGGATTCCAAGCTGGATACCATGTGGTGGTTTGTGAGACCACAGAAACAATGGCCCGTGGTCACATCTCTGTGGAGTCATATCACCTTCACAACTTTTCCAATTAAAGCTTTGATGGAAAAACTATTTGGTGAAGTCATTTGCATATGGAAAAGAGGAACCAAAAGAGCTGGAGAATCATGGGTCTAGGTGAAGCACTTCTAAAACACTAAGATGTAGAGGATTTGGCAGCTACTGTAATACTCCATTAAATAGCAGTTTCACCATTTGGAAGAATTCCCTATTCCATCTGCACTTTTTCATAACAATACGACACACTCAGATACCAGAAACCAAGAGAGACTTAATTATTTTTGTCTCTAGATTTAACCTAGAGGTATGTACATGCTTCTCTCAAGGTGCTGAAGAAGAAAAACGCATACTGCAAAATCTCTGATAGAAATTGCTAGTAGAAAAGCTTAGATGATGCTTCAGAGATAGAACCCCATCTGAAACTATTAGATATCAGAATGGTGCCTGCATCTTATCAAGCTTGTTCTGAAAGGTCTCAGAAGAGCTGGAAAAATATGAAGGCTTTCTTTTATCCTGCGGCTTGGCTAAATGACCTCATTATGGAAAACAAACCCTGTTCCAGCCAGCTGTTGTCATTTCATCCCCACTCCCCATGCTTATCTCCTTTGAAGTTGAGCAGAATGTGGAGATTTCCAGAGACAAATGTGAGCTCCTCATGCTCTCCCTTGGCTAAACAGTGCAAAGGAACAGCCTCCCTCCCATACACAACCCTAACCGTGAGCCTCACAGCTGCTCCAAAGCAAGCCACAGAGTTAGCCAAGAAATGCTTGTAATAGAGCAGCCAGAAAGGTACTGAGAGACCCAAACGCTGTTGCTGAGAAAAACACTGTTCAGTCCTTCACATCTGGATCTCACAGTTGATAGGGTCACCTCATGTGTGGCCAGAGACACTGCCAACACACTTAGGAAGGTCACTGCTATCTTTCAAAGGTCACACTGCATGCAGCACGGCAGAATCAAAATAGAAAATACAACTGGAGAGCAGAGCTATAGCAAATGGGGAAGAGTAGTTACACCTCCTATATTTAGCTCATCTTTTCAAGGTGTTAAGTTGGAAAGACAGTTTTGAAGCTAAGCTATAAAAATTCATGATCTTTCCAGGAGGTTTACAGAAGGATTTCTGTGAAGCTCAGAGCAAAGGTTATCCCGTTTACCTATTACACCTGGATCCATAGTCCTTAAGGACAGGTACCATAGTTGGATTACTATGGTAGCAAACCTCGCAGGACTACATAGCACCCACTAAAGATGAAACAATTCCCTCTCTGTCCCTGGATCCTACTGCAAGGGACAACTTTGGTAGCCAGGCTGCTTAAAAGAAAAAGCTGTGTAATTCTTTCCAGCAAGTGTCATTTTGTCATTCTGCCTTCTAGGCATAGAGTCCGCCCTAGGATCTACCACACTGTGTCCTCTTACAGATGTTCTGCTCCGAGGGTGCTTAAAAATGAGCCAATAGCAAGAGAAGTAATAAAATAATCAGCATTTATTGGCTTCTTGTAGTCTGTTTTAGTTTTGTTTAAGATGTCAGCTTTCCTGGCAGGAAAAATGTATTTTTCCTTGGCACGCTTAACAAATAATAACAGCAAATTGACCAAGAGGTCTTCAGGACATGCTGTATCTCTATACATGTTCACACTTTGTTCCCCCATAGATCCTAGTCGTAGGTTTAAAAGTAACCTAAATAAACTATTGTCTTACTAATTAAATCCACATGTGGACCCATGCTATATAGATTCCATTTCAACTGGTTATTTTATCGCTTTTTGCACTATACCTACAAAAAAAGGTTTTGTGCTAGATTAGTACAGATTAAGCATATTGGGGTGTAGATATGCGTGGGCAGTGTATGTGATACAAGGATACAAGGATGTGGGTGGATAAACCTGCACTTATTTTTCCTTTGGATTCTTTGCAAATCACTTTCCCAAATTCTCCTTCCTGCCCATTAAATAAAATCATTAATTGATTATTCTATATCTGGCCTACAAGGAAAAAGGAGGCGGTGAAAAAATTCAGGAGGTTACTCCTGGTATAAAAAAGGGTGGAATGTACACATTCGCAAGAAACGCAGCTGGTCCAGGGAGTTTTACAGGTAGATCGTATAAATCAGGAGACTGGCAAGCAGGAGAAAGGCATGCAGTGAAAAACTGTGGAGACAGTGATAGGAGTGCTGAATCAGTGATGTGAAGCAGAAGATACTGCATGAATTTGAACAGGAGACAAGGAAGGCTTGTCCAGCTTTGTTTCATGCAGGCCATGATGGGAAAACGTGACTATTACTAAATCTGAAAATGAAGAGGCTACAGTAACTAGGAGAGAAAGGGCTAGGGTCTGGGCAACTTTTCTGTCTGAAAAGAAAAGACAGTTAAAAAAAAATCCTAGAGATAAAAGTTATTCTGCAAAACCAAGTCACGAATCCCTTGTCGCGTTCATAAATAGCCTAAAATCTTGTTTACAGTTGTAATTTCTATTTGATGGAGTTATTGTCAAAGAGATTAGCAACTCCTTTCAGTTCAGAGACATTTAAATTTAGCAGCAGGAAAAAGAAGTTTGTTGAGTGTGGAATCCACCCCTGCTGCTCCAAAACAATCAGCAACAGGAAAAAGTAATCAAAAGGGAGTTTTAATGAGTTATAGAGCTATTGTTTACTGGGGAGGGCTGCAAGCCTGAAGCCCAAGCCTGGAGGACCTCTGTGACCCTGCACTGCCTCTCGGTGGCAAAATATTTGCTTGAAATTACGTCAAAACAACACAATGTGTGTGTCCGAAGGACGAGGCAAGGGGCGGGGGGGGGTGGGGTGGGGTGGCAGACAGTGAGAAAAATAGTGGAAATTCCCTGAGTCTCCGAATGTACTGAAGGCTTTCCTTGAAAAACAAGGCAATAAACAGCAGCTGTATTTGTACATTCAAGCTAACATAGGCAGCGTCTCCTGCCACGATGCGATGGGGAAGGCTCTCTCTGCCAGGCGGCCCAAGAACAGTTGCCACCCTTCGCTCCACAGCCACCAAGCGTGGAGGACCGCAGGGCCGAAGAGGCAAGTACCCACAGCCAGAGCGGATGGCCAGCGTGCCTGCAAGGCCCCAGGCCCTCTGTGGCCATCAGTCCCCGGGTAAAGAGACGCTGCCGTCAGCTCATGAGGCTGACAAAGTGAAAGCATCACAGGGGGGTGAGGAAGCTCTTCTGGAGAGGGGCACAAAACAGGAAGCTAATTTTTCCGAGGAAATAATTATACAGAAGTGCTGGGGTTTTGAGGAAGGAGACCTCTGTTGCTTTCCCAGAACTGTCCCCGAGGTAAAAAAGCACAACATTAACTCAGTGCTCAAAAGCAACAAGGCAATTTTACTGTGGTGCTCACCAGCAGTTATTTGATCAGTAGTGTGTGTCTGAAAGCAGCCCGCAGCACCTCCCTGGTCAAGGGAAGATGGCATTCCTCTCTCCCTGTCCCTGGTGACTTTTTGGGTAGAAAAAGCTCTGCCAAAATGCTCATGACGCATTTAATGCAAGTCATGCTCCAGGGAATGAGTACAGACCCCACCAGCCTTCCCCAAAGCATCTGAGCAGGAGGAATTCAACCGGTACAAAAATAAGCAGAAAGATGAATGTTTCCCAGGGAAAATGGGCACATTAAAATGAACAGCAGACCTTCCCCTGGAGAAAACGCAACTAGCTCTGTGAACTGCTCAGACAGTAGAGTGAGTGGTGACAGGGGTGCAACACGTAGGCTTAAGTTAGGTAATAGGACAGACGACCTGCTCAGCCACACGTTGCATCACTTGGCAAATTTGTTTACCTGTCCATCAGACTAATACTCCCAACGTAACAGCCCCACCAGGGTACCAGTCAGATCCTTGGGAAAAGCATGATGTGTGAGCTAGCTGGCCTATCTCAGCATTCATCTCCTGTCTTTTACACATTGCACTCATACCAGTTGGTGGCACCATGCACAGCTTTGCTGTGAGATCCCAAGAGATCCCTCTGGCAGCTGGAAGGGACACATTTTGCACTCTGCGGAACTCACAGCAGCTTCCAGGTTAACAGTCCCCATGCAAATTTTGGTTCTTCCGATACCCAGCCAAAAAGCAAGCTTTCCTTTTGCGTATCACACCGTGGCCAGCATGATGTAACTAACAACACTTAAATTTTGTCATTATTGCCACAAATAATCAACTGAAGAAGACAGATGAGAGTCAGCTGCCCTACAGGTAACAGGGAATGCTATTTCACACAGTACTTGACGTTTAACACACATTAAACTTGCTGTTGCTTTGTATATCTGTTTCACCAGACAAACTGTCAAGCCAGACCAAGTATTTTTATTTCACCAAGACCTACTACACTATGAACAGGTTTGTTAAACCCCCAGATATTATTTCACTTTTACCTTTGTTAAAATTCCAAATAGCCATGTTTTATCTGCACAAGATCACTTAATTGGGCGTATGGCTTTCCAGGGAAATATAAAACAATAGTTTTATCTAAAGTCATATAATTTTCTATTTACTCATATCACTCCACCAAGTAGCCAAAATATTTTAATTAGGCTGTGTAAAGTTAGGCTGTGAGTAAGAATTTAAAAGCAGAAAACACCCATAAAGAGACTTTCAAAGTGGCCACTAAGATTCAGATTCTTCAGCTTTGTGCAAGGCCAGTTAAAGATTTTTAGCCCATTAACATCCTAGAGCACCTACAGCTGCCACTAGAGCTGTAGACAGCATTTCTGCAGGTCAAGTTCAAATCAGCTGAGGCTGGACTCAACAAAATTAAAGCATTCGGGACCACTGACTGCATCTGAAAATTTCATACACACTCAATAATACATGCTTGTACATTTACATGCACACACGCAGTTTTCTAGAACATGTGTAGTCATGAGCAATACTAAGACCTACTAAGGTCTTGCACCACTATAATTAGCATTTGTAAGTGTAGTTCCATTTGGTATATCTACACCATATATATTAAGAAAAAGCTCACCTTGATGTCATGCATGTGTCTAAATAAGACCCAAGATGTTTGTTATACGTTACTCTGGTAGAAGTATGATCTACAGTAAGTGCAATATAAATGAGCTAATGCTACAAGTTCCTCAGCTTTTACCATGCTGGTAACTTTAGATCCATTTCTGAATTTAGAATCAGATTATGGATTTGCACAGACATACCAATTGTGTTTATATATGTAAACAGAAGACTAATTACAACCATTCTTAATATTTTTGGCACTTATTCTTCAAAACCACAAGCCCTCACAAGCACTGATTAAACTGCCAATTTGGAAAATGCCAGTATGTCTCAAAATGTTATTTACAAATGAAATGCAGGTCATCAGCTCAACCTTTGGAGCAAAAGAATATATATATATTTTTTTAAGCCAGCAAAAAAAAAAAATAGCTGTGCTTTCCTTTCTTGATGAAGGAAAACATGTTTTGCCTTGTCTTATATCTGTAAGCAAAACTGGATCTGGGAAAAAAAGACATATAGTAAAAGGCACAACTACCCCCGCCTTCCTCACTGCTCACTCTCTCCTGCAATTGTGTAAAGCAAGGAAGTAAAAGGCTGGTAGAGACTGAAAAACATGTTTTTCTTTGAAAGTCCATCCGCAGAAATATTTATCAGCTGTTGGCAAAACACACAAAAAATAATATTCTTTTTTTAAAAGCCAGAAACAAATGGGTCCTTTTTTCACTGAAAAATGGAGGACGTTTGAAGTCCCTGCTGTGAAAAACATGTTTTTTATTTGTCACTGTTTATTTTTTTTTTACTGTTCATTAAAAGTCACTGAGGTCTTTTGCCACTTAGATCTGCTGTACTGTCCAGTGTATTTTTGCCTCCTGGTCAGTCACAGTCGTCCTTCTTCATGAATGGATGTCACCAAAGCTATCCATGGAGAAGAGAATCTAAAAACCTACTCATTTGTCCAGTTACTGTAAATAATTGGCTAGTAGAATGATCCGCCAAGGATGGGTACATGGGCAGAGACAGGCTGTCCCCACACCATTCAGAGTAGCTCAAGCAGTAAGACCCCTGGCAGACTGCCCTCAGAAAGGTCCCTGTTTTGGAGGATGAAGGAGCCACAGTAGGGATGGTCTCTGTAGGGTACACCAGGTCCACAGTCCAGCCAAAGTCAAACCCCAAACCTTTCTCTGGTTTAATGTAAGCACCCTGGCAGGTCTCAGGATCCAGGATGGTCTTGTCAGTTGTCGTGGTTTAGGCCAAATCCCACTGGGGACGTGGGGGACCCCAGATGGGACTGACAGATGCTCCCCTCTACCCCTCTTTCGAAGAGAGAGGCAGAGGAGGAAAAAGAGACTTATGAGTTTAGAAGGAACTAAACTACTTTAATGAAATATTAATAATAAAATAAAAAGAAAATAATGAAATATATACAAAACCGTATCAAGCTCCCAGGATGACAATCACGACACCGGCTGGCACTGGGGCAGTCCCAGGCTGGACTCAGTGACAGACGGGAACTGGATTCTGGATCTGCAGGCAGGATCGGGACCAACGGCAGACGAACAGTCCTCCTCAGATGTCGGCCATTGAAGGAAGAAAGAGAGGGAGCCAGAGCCAGTGCTCCCTGCTCCCCCCCAGCTTCCTGCTCCCACTCCTTGCTTTTTTTATACTGAGCATGATGCAGATGGGATGGAATACCCTGTTGGTCAGTTTTGGGTCACCTGTCCTGTCCGCTCCTCCCTGCAGGTGGGACCCCACTGTGTTTTTCTGCTTCCAACACTCCAATGTGGCAAATAACCAAGTTGGTTGGCCTTGGGTGTTATAGCGATAAGTATAAGCAAGAGCCTCTCCGCATACCACGTCTGGACATCAGCCATAACATTGGTCTTATCACTCTGAGAGAGCGAACATTGTCTGCACAATATGCTGTTAATTTCAGCAGTTAGAAGAGGCCCAGCTAAGAAGCAAAGTTACTGAACAAAATTGGTCCTGTTTTACCTCAAACCAGGACATCAGTGTATAAGGACATCATAAACTAGGCACTAAAACACTCTCACAATTCACAGCAAGTCCCAGGAACAGACCTCTTCCCAGCCTCTCTGGCTCCCTTCTCTCTTCAGCTTGCATCAGGGAAAGTTGCCCCCAAAGGAAACCACTTGTTTTCTGAGTCCTTCCACACCAGTGCTCAACAGGATCTGCCAAAAATGGACTTAAACTCTTCTCCCACAAACAGGTGCCCAAGAAAGAAAAAAAAGGTTGAACAAAATCCTTTTCTTTATTTTCCCACTTTATTTTTAAATTTATTTTCTTTATATTTCCTTTTCTTTATTTTCCCATGTTCCCATTTTTAAAAAGGAAAAAAAGGAAGACCAAGAGAACTACTGGCCAGCCAGTCTCACCTCTGTACCCAGAAAGATCATGGAGCAGATCCTCCTGGAAACCATGCCAAAGCACATGGAAAACAAGGAGGTGATTGGTGACAGCCAACATGGCTTCACTAAAAGCAAACTGTGCCTGACAAGTTTCTAACGCCTTCTACGAGGGCGTTACAGCGCTGGTGGATAAGGGAAGAGCAACTGATGTCACCAACCTGGGCTTCTGCAAAGCATTTGACACTGTCCCACAAGACATCCTTATCTCTAAGAGATTGGAGAGACGTGGATTTGACGTACGGACCACTCGGTGGATAAGGAATTGGCTGGATGGTTGCACTCAAAGAGCTGTGGTCAATGGCTCAATGTCCAAGGGGAGACCAGTGACGAGTGGCATTCCTCAGGCATTGGTATTGGGACTGGCACTGTTTAACATCTTCGTCGGTGACACGGACAGTGGGATTGAGTGCACCCTCAGCAAGTTTGCTGATGACACCAAGCTGTGTGGTGTGGTCAACAGGCTGGAGGGGAGAGATGCCATCCAGAGGGGCCTGGGCAGGCTTGAGAGGTGGGCCAGTGTGAACCTCAGGAACTTCAACAAGGCCAAGGGCAAGGTTCTACATCTGGGTTGGGGCAATCCCATGCACAAATACAGGTTGGGCGGAGAATGGATTGACAGCAGCCCTGAGGAGAAGGACTTGGGGGTGAGCTGGCAACATGCGCTTGCAGCCCAGAAGGCCAACCATATCCTAGGCTGCATCAAACGCAGTGTGGCCAGCAGGTCGAGGGAGGGGATTCTGCCCCTCCACTCCACTGTGGTGAGATCCTCCTGGGTACTGCCTCCAGCTCTGGAGGCCCCAACATCAGAAGGACATGGACCTGTTGGAGCGAGTCTAGAGGAGGCCATGAAGATGATCAGAGGGCTGGAGCCTCTCTGCTATGAAGACAGGCTGAGAGAGTTGGGGTTGTTCAGCCTGGAGAAGAGAAGGCTCCAGGGAGACCTTAGAGTCCCTTCAAGTCCCTAAAGGGGCTACAGGAAAGCTGGGGAGGGACTCTTGATCAGGGAGTGCGGCAATGGGATGAGGGCTAATAGTTTTAAATTTAAAAAGGGCATATTTAGGTTAGATATTAGGAAGAAATTCTTCATTCTGAGGGTGGTGAGACACAGGCTGAGGCTGCCCAGAGAAGTTGTGGCTGCCTCATCCCTGGAGGTGTTTAAGGCCAGGTTGGAAGGGGTTTGGAGCAATCTGGTCTAATGGACAGTGTCCCTGATCATGGCAGGGGGGTTGGAACTAGGTGATCTTTAAGGTACCTTCCAACCCAAACCATTCTGTGATTCTATGATTTCCTCAGTGTCCATTATGTTGAAATCACAGCACTTCACAAGACTGTGAAGAATCATTTATTATGGCAGGAAGAAGGACACTTAGAAAATGTGGAGAGACGCATAAATGTCCCAGAACTAGCATGACTTGAATTCTAATAGCTTCAGTAAAGAGGTGCACAGAGCACTGCAAGAAATTTAAAGAGGCCACTCTATCTGTGTCGTAATAATATGGAAGTAATGGGCTAAACCCATCCTGATACACAACTGGTTCCATCACTGCTGCCTTAACTAAGGCATACAAAAAATGTCCTCAGACTGACCATGAAGAGGGTCTGATTCAGCCACAACTACAGAAAACCAAAGGTGTCCTGGAGTGATAGAAACCCAAGTAAAATATTGTCTAGCTTCCTGAAAAAAAAAAAAAAAGAAAAAAATCAAATATCCTGATTTTCGGAATGCCAAGTACTTTTAACCCCATTGAGAATATATGAGCTAGTGGGTGTTCCACAGCTCTGAACAAATGGGCTGAAAAATGATGCACGAACATTTGGGAACACATCGGAGTCTCCTGGTTACAGGCACTGAGAAGGGGTAGAGACAATGATGCCTCTGTCTACATTATTAGAATCAATTACATTAATGGATATATGAGAAGAGGGAGTAGGGAGAGGCCAACTGCTTCATAGGCATATGAATAATGAGGTGTTAGTGTGTCATATCTGTCCTTATGAATCAAAACACTTAAGAAAATTAAATAGTTTCTAATAATGTCACTTGATTAAAGTATCTCCCTCTTTTTCTCTGCTTGAATCATAGAATCATAGAATTATTATAGAACCATAGAATCATAGAATAATTTGGCTTGGAAGGGACCTTTAAAGGTCATCTAGTCCAACCCCCCTGCCATAAGCTGGGACATGTTCAACTAGACCAGGTTGAACACGTCCAGGGATGGGGCATCCACAACTTCTCTGGGCAACCTGGGCCAATGTCTCACCACCCTCACAAACCTAGTGTCAAAATTAGGAATGAAAGGGATCTTTACACCCTTGAACAGCTGCAATGACTTAGAAACGCTTGCTAGAGGCTAAAGCCATGCTAGGCAGAAGAGAGATCTCAGTGCTGATGCTCCAGACGAGGAGCACACCTGAGTGTATTGGTTCCATAAGGCTTTCATACATCCTGTGTTGCTTATCCAGCAAACTGTGATCAATATTGGTGGGGCTTCTCAGCATACATACCAGTGTTAAAGAGCAAGCTGAAAAAGTTAATTGCCTGGTTCAGTGAGAAGTGAGTCAGCATTGCAGGAATGCCTCACACCCTTCCTCACATGTACGTCCACTTGAAGCATATTGACTTGCACTGCAGACAGGCCATGGAATAACACCTCGGAAGCTGGAAAGCACTTGGGCTGCTCTAGACATAGAAGAATAGGAAAAAAATGGTCTTGGCTGCCTAGGAGAGAGACTGAGGAAACAAGGAGGGAGATGCTCAAGATAAGAAATTTTTGGCATTTCAGAACTTCATCCCAGTTTTGGCTCCCAGCAGAGCTGGCTCCAGGGCATAGATACATCACAAGCAGTTTATCCCACAATTCAGGCCATTGTGGAAAATGTTTCAAACTTACTGATCACACCACTTTTATATTACCTCTCCTCATGCAGCATAACATCAGATTTTAAGAGCTAGGTTTAGGGCTTTTTCCCCCAAAGAACAAGTCACAGAAACAGTGATGAACTGGAAACACCGTAGCAGCAATCTTGTGTCTCATTACATTCTTCTGACATTTATAACTAGGCTAAAACAAGAAAAGGTACATCCAGCTTGCATTTAGCTTAAAACCTACTATTTCTTCGCCTAATCTGGTGAGGGGAATGAAGGTGAGCTTGTCTGCTTTACGACCCAGATCGGTCAATCTGTCAAAATAGATCGCTTCTCTCAGCAAACTTTGCTTCTCCCTTTGAAAGTCACTTGCAGTGAAAGGACACGCCTCTGCGTGTATGAAAATCACAGGAAACTTAGTGAGAAACCCTTCTGCTATAAGGCCTCTCTGTCCACCACTGGCAAAGGCATTCAGGTGACCTGGGTTACAGCAGACGTAAGCCACAAGTACATAACAGCTTCCCCCTGTAATCAGTGACACGTAGCAGATCACTGTAGGTACGAACATAATGCAAAATAATTAGCCTAGAATTTGGAGGCAGCCATTCCAGGATCAACAGCATAACTTGCTGGCAGGAAATCGGGTAGTCTGAGAGGATCCTCCCCTGTAGCACTCTACTCTTAGGAAGTATTTGGTGAGAAAGGAGCTGAATGCAAAGGAAAGGATGACTTCTGAACGTTGCTGTGTCCTACCGCTCTACTTCCTTAAGCCTGAACACCAGGAAAAATACTAAGACATCCAAGTGGCTCAATTTTATGGGTGGAGCAGGCAGGGACAGCTTTGTGGCTTTGCACTTGCTGTGAAAGGGTGATTGGGTAGGTAGAATTTATGTCCAAAACTAAAAATAAGAACAAGGATTTCTCACTGTTTACCATTTTCACCTATTGCGTTTGCTTTTATTCTGTGAGGTGCACTTCAACCCCCTGTCAGATGCAGATAACCTGCATGCTTTTTTAACAGAACACAACAAATTTGAACTTTAAAGACGAATTTTTGACCGTTTGTGCAAATACAGAATTACAGAAGTTAATACTCATTTCAGCTATGCTCCACTGGCTCTGCTGGCAATGATCCTTCAATGATGCAAACTGCCAATTATAAGCATGTGTGTAGTTTTCTCCAGGACTCCAATGGACTGCATTCAAACTACAAATTGTTTTCTGAAAGCTCCACTTCAGACTTCTCAGGGAGACCTGATCATAAGTGGGAAACTACTCAATGAGCAACGCATGAGATGTCAATATTTTTTAGTCATACAATACTTGTGGGATACAAGAAGTAGTGATTAAAAAAAAAAAAAAGGACTACATCATATTAAGATACACCATGCAAAAAACCTGAGAGGGTGACAATGTTTAGTCACTTGTCCAATGCGAAGGTGGATGAACAGTATTGCAAAATTATGTCCCAGAGTTGCTGACACTGGATCAATATTTAGTCATGAAGATGCAAAGCGTTTACAAATGCGTGCAATGGATAGGATTACCATCTGCTAATTAACCTCCAGACTGTTTAATGAGGCAGGAGCGTGGGCACAGAGGGGTGGGAGCAGTGGTGCACAGAGGGGCACTTCCCAGCCTTCAGGGTAGATTATGGCTTGAATTATGACCTCCCACTGTATCCACTCTGGCACCCCAGTGGTTAATAGGAGCCTTCTTTGTCCAGGGGTTGCTGGGGAGACGGTTCCTGTACCTCAGGAAGCAGGGAGAAGAGAAGTTTCCTGTTTTGAAGAAGGTTTAAGAACTCTTTTCCTCCAATCAGGCAGCAGATGCCTGGGCAGGAAATGGAGAATGCAGCTGCCAGCCCCATGCTTCGGCAGTGGCCGTGCTAATCGATGCAGCCAAGGCTTGTCGTGGCCAAAAAGGCCCCAGTGATAAGGGGGTTGCAGAGTTAAGGGGGAGGACTTGTGGTGGAAGGTGCCTGGAGTGAGACTGACACTGGAGCGAGACCAAAACAAATCCAAATACTGAGAGGAAATGGGCGTTCGCTTTCCTCCCTATATGTACCTCTCACACAGCACATTGCAGCGGGTATATGGCCCTGATAAAAATGAGGCATGAAAATTAATTGTTGTGGTTCAGAACAATGCTCAGAGGTAGCAATAGTCATCACTGCCGTAACCTTTTCTCTTGTTGATGATTCACTGTTGAGGGAGACTTGCATGTATTGGGGTGTCGAATGCATGGTCCTGTCAAATGCAGGAAACCAGTCAAAATTTCTCCAGCTGGGTGGGGTTTTTTCCCCCCCTTTTCAGATGGAATTTAGCAAGACTGTTTGCTGACCTCCAGGACTGTAACTCAGCTCTGGCCCCAGTGAAGCTAGAACTGGTGTTGACTTTGTTCACGCCAAATCTCAGCCTTTTGGACCCAATGCCCAATTTTTCTTTCACTGACATCACTTTTATACCTGCATAACATTTGACCCTCAATGGTATTGCTCCTCACTTACTTACACTTGCTCACTCTGAGTGATGTCTGGAGCACCCATCAGCCATCCTCCAGCTCCCAGCTCACAATTTGATTCTCTGCGGTGTTATTTCCCCCAGCGCTTTTTTTAACAGACAGCGTCTGAGATGGTGTGAAAAGCTGGAGAAAAACAAGACTAACTCCAGTAGGTAGATCCACAGAAGTGTACTTTCAGCTACTTCTCTGTTTGTTGCCAGTAGAGCTTTACTGACATTTTGCAAATACGGGCACTAAGTGCTTTGGCGTGCAGGATCATCACATCCCATTGAGTAAAGATAAACATGTTTCTGGACATATCCTTGCCCAAGCTAAGTTACATTAAACAAAGCTTTGTCTTGATAAGACATGGACCAAAACTGAGCAAGGACTTAAGAATTAGGGATCTGGGCAGCTGAGAAGGAAAGAAAATCTCCATGGCAGTGAGGAATGAGTGGACCCAGCTGTGGCTTTGTATCTGAGAGTTTTCTCAGATTTTGTACCATTGCCTACACACATTCTACAAATACTAACCAATAGAAATCTCAGAAACTTGATGCATCAGAGGAACCTTGATGGCACCATGAACCTGAATGGGAGCACATAAACCTTCCAGGGAGGACTGGTGCTCTTGCTAGGGGCTCTTTACTAAAAATACCAAGTGAAACAATCAGATGTTCATTTGATTTAGTGAGAGTCAAAGATATATTTAGAGTATTTCACAGTTGTATTCCTTTGTAAGGAATACAAACGCAGACTGGTCTCCCATGAGCTGACTCCACTATCCTTCTAGCCTCCCTGTCCTAAAGCACTCTGGGGTCTGGACACATCAACCATCCTTCAAAATCTAGTATCTCCTGCAGTCTGTGATGAGCTCCCTTAACTAGATAATGGACACCACGTTTTCAGTGTTAGTAATGAATAACTGGTAATTGCAATCCCTTTTCTCTTATTGCAAAAAATAGGTACTGCAAAAAAGATATGATACAAAGTAATGACCTGCAGGTACGGGAGAGAATATTCATCATCTTGTAGCTGTAACTCCCCTATTCTTCTCTTCCTCTCCATTCCCTTTGTGTTTCTCTTCACTTGTCTTCCCTTGCCTTTGATTAGGATGTAAACTCTTCAAGGCCAAGGTTGTGACATACATTTGGCAGGTCCTTTGCTATCAGTTTTGATGTAAAGAAGAGCAGAAATGTACAGTGAAAGCAGCGAGCAAACTGTCTATCATAAAAGATACATTGGTGCTCAAAACCAGGAAGAAATGACCTTTATATGCCAGAAAGTATTGTACCGAATTGCACCGAGATGAGATAATGCTGTCGACTTTGACATGAGCAAGCTTCACTTTAGGACACTTTTAGTTCAGGTGGTTGATGGGCTCCTGGAGGGTCAAGGATTTCATCTCCATTCCCAAAAGACTTGACAACATTTGTCTGAATTTCTCTCTTCCAAAGAAGGGTTCACCACTAATCTTTGAGATCTCATTCAAGGGATGGTCCTTCAGCTTCCTTCTCTACCAACAACTCTCAAGAGAGCATTGACTTCAGGCTGCAGGATCCTGGAGAGCTACAGCGCTGCAGACCTAGGACACGTTCCTGCCAATGCACCTTAAATCCTAACACAACACCTCTCTGGGAACAGCTTTCATGGCTCCCCAGGCAACTAGCCAGTGCCAAGATATCCCATACAGCACTCCCTACTGTTCTGGCTCTGAGGCTCTCAGTGCCAGGCAGGCTTTTGAGCAGAGAGGAAAAAAAAAAACCAAGAAAGTGAGGGAAAGATAACATACCAGTCACTACAGGATATACAGAGTTACACAGACACAGGAATTTGTCATCAGGCAGCAATGACATCAGTCTACAACTGCCCCTGGTGCTATTCCATCACAGCAAAGATAAATATCTAAAAAGTGTTTACCTACCAGTATTTACCACAGGTGGCTATTACTATGTGCAGGTCATCACAGCTGTCCGCATTTTACATTTAATTTTGTCAGCCATCCCAAGGAATGCAGGTGGTTATTAACATGTATTCACTTTTTTCCATCCTGCTTTAGTAAATGATTTCATTTTTTGTGACATGCAGCACCAGCTTACCCATGAATAATTGAAATGCTTACACACAATAATGTTAAAGCAGACCTGATCAGCATTAATCCATGCCAATATAACAGACTTTCCCCCATATATTAAGCCTTTCAGATGTCCTAGGCACCCTTACAGAGATAAACACAAGAGATTAGCTGCCCTATGTATTCTGTCCTATGGATCTGCACGCTTGGGCTTTGCCAGATCACCAACAGGGATGAGTGCTGTTGAGCCACCTCTCCCTATCCCGTGGTTTCCCGGGTGGCATACTACCAGCTAGAAAGCACCAGGAAATATCAAAATAACATGAGAATAGGTGATTTCTCTGGCAATTAAGACCAGATGCATGTAAAGATTTATAAGGCGATGTTGGTTTCTGAAATTGTTCCTACTAGGAAGTAAGACATTTAATTAGTTCAATCTCATTTGGGGGGCACCCCCCCCCAATGCTGTATTCTTAGTTTGATGACAGAAAATTTCTTTTAGTAAGGCCACTGACACCAAAACAGTAAAAAAGAAACCCTTGAACCCAAAACCCAAACCTATAGACTCTAATGAAGAAGAGATAGCAGGATGAAAGATTGTGAAAAATGCCCTGAAAGACTGCTTATAATGAAGCAGACCTCATCTTGAAGAACACCTCAACGTAATAGCATAAAGAGGCTTAAACAGAACAATCAGGATGCATTGGTAGTGCAGTATAATAGACAAGAATCTCTAGAGCTTCATTAAAATGGCAGAGCGCTAGTTCATGTTACAATGATAAAAAACAAGACTCCGACATGCCAGATAGCTCTGATCTAATAGGGCACTTAAGTATATGGAGTAGCCCTACTTAAAACAGATTCCGCACTTGCTTAGATTTAAGCATATACTTAAAGCATCTGCTGGATGGGGACCTATAAGCCTAGAATGTTCATCTGAGTTTTAAAATTCATCAAACATATTAAATGGATAGTTGGGACATGTTTTGAAGGAAATCCTTTGTTAAAAGTTATCTTAGTATTAAGTTGGAATTATTTAAAAAAATATATGCTTCATTTATTTCAGTAATTGAGTAATGAAAATAGATGTTTCAATTTCCCTTCTAGTCAATTAAGTCACGGATTCTCCCTGGGTAAGATGATTCCTCTGTGTCGAACTCTGCTTGCTTCGAGGAGCGTTTTATATGGTGTGGCCTCTGCCCTTCAATACCCTGCATGGCAGTATACGCTTGCAAAAGTGGAGATCCCTCTTTTGGCTGCAAAAGTTTGATTTGACCCTTCAGCATCTCCTGACATGCACTCACCTTCCCATTCTTCCACTTGTAATATAGATCATTCCCCATTATTTTTGAACAGGGTTAGAGGATAAACTCACAAACTTCAAGCAGTTCTTTTATGCTTCTTATTTGCATTTAGCTATAAAGCTCCTAAAGCTTTTCATCATTTCAGTACAGGAAATTATACCCTGGATTGTCTTTTAGACTGACAATAAAGAGAATATAAGCCTTTTGCTTACTAAATATACTTTAGATTTTTTTTAAGATAGTGATCACTGCACAGATGTTTGTTTCTTTTTCCCTATTGCACCCAAATTGTAGCCTAATTGCCCACGCAGTAGTCTCTGAGGTCCAAAATTAGTCTGAACTTCTCAAGAATGCATTCCTTTGTCAACAGTGCAATATCTCGTAGCAGTGCAAGTGTCACATTTTTAACCATCACAAACCAGTTCAAAGTTCAAACCAATGCGACGTGATGAAGGAGACGAGTCAGCGACTCCCAGAGGTACCCTGGCACCCTGCCCTTCACAGCAAGAAGCAGGCAAGGGCAGACAGGAACTCGTGAGAAGCACTCACCCTCTCCAGGGCTGCTAGGTCACAAAACTGATCATGGGGAACGCCTGCCCCTCAGCCAGACCCTGAGCTGTGGCACAATGGCTAGGAGCAGGAGTTGTCCCCTTGTCGTGAAGTACGGAGTTCTGCTGGAGTGTTTCTCTCCTTTCACAGAAAACAGGAGGGAGGAAAGAGTCATTCCTTGCTCCACGAGATATTTCACAAATGGGCTGTTTGGATCAAAACCGATGAAGTATCATAGTTCTTTGCCCTACAGCACACCAAAAAGGAATTTGAGTGAAGTCCATGTTAGAAATAGCACAGCAACTGCAAGACCACCTGGCCTGTTTGCAGAATCTCTTTTACAAAGGCTTTGTTTTGCTAGTAACATACTTACCCAACATTTTTCCATTATGTATCTAGGTACGAGAAAACTTGGCTACCTAGACTATGTTTTTCAGGTTATTAGGAAAATCCCCCACATTCTCCAGCCCATATGCTCAGTTCTTCAATGAAAACCTGTTTCTTTCCCTCCTGCTGTCCCCCTCCCCTAGTGCATTAGTATTTTGCAGCTGTTTAACCAAAAAGTTGTTCTCCCGGAAAACATATTTAAAAATTTTTTTCCAAGTCACCTGTGCTGTGTTTGACTTCTTAACTTGTGCTTTCTTTTCCACTGTATCACATAAACTTTTTCCCACACTTTGCGAGACCCTAAATCTGTATTCCTGAAGCTGCTTCAGATGATACTTTCTACTGACAGAAGTTATTTGTGTTGATTGACACAGACATCAAGGTTGCAGGTGGCAAGAATAAATCAGTGAAGATGGGAGAAGGCCAGACGACTGCTGGCCGTAGGTGGGCAGGGAAACCCATTTCATTCCATGCGCCAAGGCACACACCAGACGCGTTACGCTATGAGGGAATATATAGGCCTTTCCAGCTCCTCATCTGTGTCAGTCAGAGTAGTAATGAAAGAGCTGCCACTGTGAATTTATGTGTCTCCAAAACCATACGGGATTGCAAATGCTTGCTTAGAGGTGTAGTGATACAACCAGGGTCCCCTAGAGAACCAGAACACAGCATTCCCGGATATCAGCCTCAGTGGGAGAGACTCAAGCTCACAGAAAGAAGGGTTTGAGTCCCATTTCCCTCACTGCTTGCTTTCTCTCTTCAGAGGTCTGTGCACTAATGTGCAAGGCACTCTTGCACCTCATCAGTCACAGTGAGACAGCATTGAAAGGTCAGGAAAAAGAGCTTTGACTGTACTACAGAGCATCTGCCAGCAGGATGATGTTAGGTATTAGGTACTTTGCAAAAGCAGAAGTAACAGCATCTAAAATGAAGTTGCTCTGGATGATGTTAGCAATAGCCCTGATTTCTGCGGGATTCAGAATGTCAAAGCAGGACCTGACTGCTTCCCACACACCCTGGGCTGGACACAGGGCAGATACAGGGTGCTGCTTCTCACCCTGCCCAGCCTGCTGGCACGCAGGGCTCTGAGCAACCATCCTGCCCTGGGGAGGAACGGCCCCTGGCCAGGGGTGGCAGAGATGACTAGGGATGCGACCCCTGGGGCCAGCTCAGCCCCCCGGGGTTTCTTTGCGAGGGGAAGGAAATTTGCGAAGTTGCGCTTTCTTGGGTGAGCAATACCAGCTCCACTGGGAGAGGCAGCAGGGCTGCATTACGCCTCCATTGAGAGGAAGGGGGCGATCCAGCCTTGTCTGGGGGTCAGTGCTGCTGCCAGCCCGAAAACAGGGAGAAAGGCCCAGCCGCAGGATGTCTGCGCTAACTTCACGGAGCCAGGGGCTGGGAGAGGGGGGAAGGCAGCGGCCTGGAGCTGTCTGAGGCCGCTCTGAGCCAGCGCGGTTTGCATGCGAGGGCCCGTCCGCGGCCGCCCTGCGCGCAGACACCGCTGGCAGCAGCAGGTGCTGTCGGCGCCGCGGGGATGCTCCGGGTGGGGCGGGCTG
>VZSZ01007938.1:3031-26559 GCA_013398815.1 Ibidorhyncha struthersii | reverse complement strand
CAGATCATTTAAAAAAACAGAAGACTTTTTTTTTTCCTTTAATTCCTGGAATGAGAAACAGCCGCACAGCTATACAGAAATAGCACAGCATGCCCTGAAAATGCCCGGCAGTTGCTAAACACTTTTTTTTTCTTCAGTGAAACAGTTAAACTTCATTAATGAAGATATTTTACTGATGGGTCTTTGGCATTTTGTGGGTTTTTTTTCCCATCTCTGAGAATTTACATCTCTAGATGAAACAGCTCTTATGTTTGTGGGGAGGAGAGAAATTCCTGTGGAGAAACCCAGTTTAAGACCTAACCATAACTTAAGCTGTCTTTAGAGGCTTTTTTGAGGGGTTGAGATGGATTTAAGTGATATATGTGTGTAAGCCATCATGACGGTTTTGCTTCCAGAGTCTTTTCCCATCACTAAATGAACAATGAAGAATAGATAAACAAGAGGGGAGAGGAAATGTTAAGCTTAGTTAGTTGTCTAATCATTCTGAGACATTTTGCCCTCTTTGCTTTGAGTTAGCTTCAAACACAGATGAAGAGAATTATGCACTTGGGGTGGCTTGTTCTTGTATCTATTGGATAGGCTATATTTCATTGATTCCTTCTATATATACTAGCAATTACAAAGCAGTGTCCCATAATTCCTGTGTTTTTCTCTCACCTGAAATTTTGAATTACTGGGTTGCTGTTGTTTTGGGTTTTTTTAGTATTATTATTTTTAATGTTCTGCTTACTAGGAGAAAAGAAAAAAAGATGTACTCACTTCTTTATAATGCCTTTGTCATGGGACAGAAGAAATTATTTCTGTTTATTTCCTGGGTAACAAATCCATCCTAAAGGATCATGGGAAATTTCCACAGTTTTAATGTTACTGCACATATACTTTGATGCCTTGCATTGCAGCCGTTTTGCTTCCCATTCAGGGAAGAATTGACAGGGCATATTTGTGCTGCTCCTTCATGGGTGACAAGGGGATATTTACAATGATGAGGTATTTCCCTACCCACAAAAGACTTTGGGACAAGCGAAAATGAAGGCTCAGGGCTCGATTCATTTGCCCACATGTAGTTGTCAACTGTCATTTGAGATGCCTAGCATATCCTGCCTGGCCTCCAGCTGCTCTTGCAGCAGGGCAGAGGTCTTGCCTGACGCCCTTTATCATATCTGCCATCCTCCCTCGGATGTTTCAAATACCTCAGGGCATTTCAAATACAACCAGGTGCCTGTAGGGAGCTTACACTCCTGGCCCAGGGATGCACCATCCACATTTGAGCCTCTCCATTTGAGTAGGAGGAATTTAAACTGGAGAGGTTGTGATTTGGCCAAAAAGCTGCGGGGGCAGGACGGATCCTCTCACCCAAATCTGGATGACAACAGCATGAGATAGCTATGTGAGTTAGGTTTCTCAGCTTTCATTAGTCAGTGAAAGTTTAGCCAATAGAGCCTAAAAGCAATTAATCTTCGACTAAAGTAGACCCCACTTTTTCAGATGAATCACCCACTCCACTCTTCTGACTGTATTAATTTGATCTCTGTTGCCTGTCATGGCAGCTTAGACACATAGCTCTCCTGTAGACAGACAGGTTACAGCCGCCTAAAATTAGATGAGATGAACCCCCTATTCCCTTAGTTATTAAAAAAACCCCACAACACCATCAGGAGGGTGTAAGTACAAATCCATAGATTTGTTTTCAAAGACAAAACTCAAAATATTGAATTTGATTGATCTGTTTTACTGGGCAGTTGTCCCAGTAGGAGAAAACAAGGCCCGAGTGTCTTTTCATGCCCAAACTGCTAAATAAACTCCCTTTAGAACTCTTCTTCCCAGAATTTTAGTTTTTCTGCAAAACTTCCAAGGTCAGCCTTTGCATACAATTGTCTGAAACCTGGACCTATCCTTAGGTAAATCTGTACCGGGACATGGAGTGCTGAGCAAATAAAATACCAACTTAATTTCAAGCATAAAGGTTGGAGAGCCTGTGCTTGGCAGTTTGCTCAAGTTCATTGTTTTTTCCATAGTTTGAGGGCCTGATCAAAATCTCGGTCAGGGACAGAATTTCAACAGATTCAGTTACTGTTAAACCTTTCCTTTTGGATAATAAAATTCTGCCACCTCAGGAAAGCAATCATAATTAAAGAAAAGCTCTGCTTGTGTCATCTTTGTTTCATCATGATGCTTTCTCAGAGTGGATGATTAAAGGAAACATATTCCTGCGCTGATACACCTTTCTGTATTTTGTCTGCCCGGTGCTGTAAAATAAGCATATAAGGCTATGGGGAGAGAAGCTCAGTAGTTGAAGAACCTGAAATATCCTGTCTTGGCTCCAGTAAATGTGAAAACTGAAGACAGACTTGCACCAAAGCTGTGCAGGAAAGCACTCTGGAAATTGAGAGTGACTCAGGCATAGATGTGCAGCATTCAAGTTGATAGCATAGCTCCAAATGTCACCGGTTAAGAGCATTTAGGGTTTTCCCAGTATGTTCTTTATTCTGGTTCTTGTCAATCTGCTTTTCACACATGTCTGTAATAAGTAATTTCCCTCCTCCAGCTTCTTTCCAATCTATTCTTTGTCTCCTATTTTCATCTATTTCCCTATTTCATTCCACTTTGCCCTATTCACCTCTTTAACCTCTTCTTCATCAGTCAGATCCCTTCTTGCATCTATACTCCACAGAGGCAGTCTCTGACCTTATTACATGTGGTCTTTCTGCCATCCTTCTTATGTTGTTACAGGAAGCAGTCTTCAGCAAGAATTTTAATGAAAACCATGCTTAATAAAGTCTTTCCTTCAGAATTTTACTTTGAAGAAAATATAAAATCCAAAGATTTTACACTAAAGTTCCTATCAGAGAAATGGCATATCACTGAGTTTTTTAATAGGATGCAAGGGAAAAGATGAACTACAGGAAAAATCCTGAATTCTAGTTCTCTGTTTGTTATTTCTTCATTCGCAGTAACCCTGAGATGTTAAAATAAAGCCAAACATTGTACTTTATTTGATCATTTTCAGTATTTCAGCTGTTTTCAGAATGCCATTAGAATATGGCAAAAATTAAAGTCCTATATACCATAATGATAGCTAACTATTAAACTTCTTTGTTGCTGAGGTTAATTGGCAATAACACTTATGAACTTACCTATGCATTTGTTTAACTACATTTCGGTTTTCATATTTCAGTCAATTACTGTGGTGTTCAGAATGAAAGGTAAAAAAATACCCCATATCTATTGATCTGAAATACAGAAAAGGAGAGAGAAGAACGATATGTGCATTCCCAGTGTGCATTATTTTTCATCTCTGGTGCTGATAAAGCAAGCACTCATTTTAGTGATAAATCTGCATTAAAGTGGGATGAATGGACTTGGATCTTAAAACAAAGCCAGCACGAAACCTTCTAAAAATAAAAAATCCTCTGTTATAGTCTCCTAGATTGCAGGGTGTACAGGGACTTCTATTAAGTGCTGAGATTTTACTTCAAATGCATGTCATACTCAGAGTATTTCTCATTGTATGAACTGGGGCATAGTTTATTACAGATAAAGAAGAAAAATGAAATTACTAAGCTGCCCAGTAGGGAGAACACTAACTTAGGAGTCAGCAGTCTTGGATGCTCTTATCAGCCCCGTGACTTTCAGCCCATCCTCATCCCAGCTGTCCCCAAGTGCCTACTGCCATGGCTTAGCTGCCTTCGCTTGTGGCTGCAGTGATTAGAAAGGTGAGGACCGCTCTGGGGACCAGTTCAGATATTACTGGACTAAGCTAGATGGTGGAGGTGCCCACCTTGTTCTCTTGTTTTCCTTTTGCGGAACAGTATGGGTAGCTGGGTTTGAACAGCATCCCTGGTGCTGTTTACTTACTGACTACTTAAACTGCTGCAATGCAAATATAATATTTCAGTTAGAAATAATAAAAAAAAAAAACAAACCAAACAGCTGAACTTGTGCATCATACACATACTGTCTCTTGCTGAATGCATACACAGGGAGAATGAAGCCTTACTGTTTCTGGAGGAACATTGCGCTGTTTATTCTCAGTGGAGGTCTCTTAGTCAAACTAGTTCAGCAAGATTTTTGCTAATTATTTTGTTAACTTTTCTTAGATTTCATCACTTTTTGTATACTGGATGTGCTTGAAAAATGACTCCATCATTACACCAGCCCAGCCCTTGTGCCTCATTTGTCCTCTCCCCACTAGCAACTTGACTCTTCTGTTCATGCTTCATGGCAGCACTCTCCAACCAAATCTGTCAGTGTCCCATTTAATCTGTGATAAATACGAACTGCTCACAACTCCATTTGCCTAGGGAATATCAGCTCTATCTGCCACATTTAAAAATGATCATCCCTGTTGTTAAGAAAAACAACAACTCAAAACACCACCCTTGACTTTTCTCATTACTTACGGACTGAAATTTCCCCATCTGTCTTTCCTCAGCTGTGTTCTTGACAAAGAAATCCTATCTTCTCTTTCCTTCCTCCCCAGTGAGCATACCCTCATCCGCTATGACAGCTCATCTCAGTGTGACTGCTCATCTCTAGGTATTTCCTTGCTCCTAGCTGCAGGACTTTTTATATCTACCCCTCAGTGTACATAGTGGCTTTTTATGCCTTAAAAAAAAAGCCCTTTAGCTCTCTCTTCCACCTAACCATCCTCCCTCAAACACTTCTTTATCATTTCACTTCTTTCAAAGATGTTAATTTTTCTCCTTCCTCCTCTGCGAAAGAATGTAGTTCTTCATCACTGTGTGTTAAATGATTCATTTGCTAAGATATTTCATGGCAAATTTCATTTGTCCAACACCATCGGTCTCTGTCTGGCGCTCTTGATTCTGTCAGGCTCCAACAACTGTAAACCGTAACTTTCCGCTCAACGAAAAGTTTCAGACCCTGAACCCATTAACAAGCCCCTTTACCTTAAACCCATGTTCACAAGACCTGTGATCCTGGAGCCTTTGACTTTGAATTAGTCTTTTGACTAGTTGTGTTTTTCTCTCGTTAAATTTATTGATTGCTGTCACACATATATAACTGACATGTTCTTCTACTTTAATCCAACTTCTACTGCAAAACCTCATTTCACATGTTCATCACTTCCTGGCATGACAAAACATGGTGGTTTCTCCCATGACATTTTCAAATCCCAGTCCCCCTCTGTTTGAAAGGCTGGGGGCCTGGGAAGGGCATGCAGGGGGCTGGAGGAAATTGGGTATGAACACACTGACAGCCCCCTTGGGTTACTGTCCCATACTGCCCTGCAATATGAACTGCTTCTACCAGCTCCATTAAATTTTTGTCTTTGAGTACATGAAGGACTGAGCTTCCAGACACACATCACTTCATCTCCCATGACTGAGGCTGCATGTCCTTTATTCCTCAGTCCTCTGACTCAGGCTCCCTCCATTTTCATCCTGGCAATATGCAGAGGAGTAGGGAAGGGAACGAGATGGAGGAGCCATGATTCTTCCTGTACCAGTACAGGAAAAAGCACTCCCAAAGCAAAACCAAAAGGCAAAGCTCCAGAATCAATCTCCTAGGAAGTCTAATTCACTGTTTGAAACAGGTGGGAGACTGGCCTTTGAAATTTCAAATTATAGCTGATCATCCTCTTAGCTGGAGGGGCAATGGGGATTTGAGACATCCTTAGGATGAGCAAAATAGTGCTTCCCTACCCTTTCCTCCTTGGGTTTAATTCTTGCATGGATAACGCTAACAGCTATGTTGCTTTCAAACATTGCCTGTCATTGTAAGCTGCAGATCCCTGCAGCTCCACGCAGTCCTGGGACCCAGCTCCCAAAAGTGGAAGATGATCTGAAAGTTCTACAGACAACCCCACAGCTGTATATAGCAACAGCAGCTGCTCCGCTTGCTTAAGTAACGCCGTGCGAGCCTTCAGGTATGCAGCAGTTGCCACTGTGCTCCCTGTTGGAAGACAGAATTATCTTCATAAAGAACTGAAGAGGAAGACTTGCACTGCATTTCTTGAACTCAAGCGCAGAGATTCACCCAAGTAGAAAGGAATGGCAAGATGCATTTAACCTCATTAGTTTCAGTAGGGCTGACTTTGTGCAATCCATCAGTGTAGAGATACATTAGGGGAACTAAACTATTTCCACATCTCATTTGCATAATGGATGGGATGTGAAATGAGTCCTATGGAAGAGAAGCGCCCTGGAGGCACTAAAGTTTATCACAATATGTAAGAGTTCTTTTAGATCATTGCATTAAATTTCCACTAACAAGATAACAAATTAATTGTCTGTATTACTGTACTAACCCAAAGTGGATAAAGTGTATGATTTCAGCAGAGGAAGGCAGCTGTTTAAGACAGCTTGGTGGTTATAGGAGGAGGCAGAAGAGATTAGGATGTCTCCCAGCATTTGTGTGCCGTGATGCCAGCCCTCCTCCTGCCCCTTTAAGAAATCTGACTTGTCTCTAATCTGATGTTGGACTTGAGCTTTATTAGTGAAGTGAGGGAGAATGAGTAAATCAACTGTATCAGACAAGCCTCAGGACATCTGGAAATTGATCATTCTGCAGAAATAAGCACTCTGTGTTTATTAGCTGGGAGTTCATCACTATCGCTTCTCTTTATCCAATTCCTAAGAGATTTCAAAGCTATCATCATAGCATTAGCTCTTCTGACTGTGCTACTGCAGATAAAGATCAGAAGATCTATCTAATGATGGCTTTCTCGGTCTCCCTCTTTCTTTCTCTAAAGNCGTGATTTTATTCAGGGGGACACATCCTGCAGAATAGAAAATCCCTTATAAAAAAGGTGGAATTTGAAGTTTGTAATGTGGTGATGGAGGGAGGAAGATAAAAGGACCTAAAGCCACAAAGAAGTGCTGTACATTGAAAGTACAGTTATTTTTAAATGATAATACACGTCAAATAGAAGCCAGGGAAATGAATTCCATAAGTTAGAAAGGTAATAATATTACTTTAAGAAGAATAATTGCTTTCCTTAACTACATTTATCACATAGTAATTCAGTTCTTCCTTCTGGAATATGATGCAATGCCAAACTTTTGACTGATTTATTTAAAATCAGCTTTAAGAAAAGATTCACCCAGATACAAGTTTTCCTCTGGTTCTTTATTCAAAATGGAGGAGTTATCAAAATGCAAATACTATGACTAACAATGTTTAGATGTGCATTCCTGTACAGCTGCATTGTGTAGCTACATTGTGCAAAGACACTGGGAGAAAAATCATCTGTAAGAGTTTTCCGATAACAGTGGTCAGTTGCATAAACAATCTAAGTACAGCTGTGGATTTCCAGCAATCTGTGGGGAGTATGAAATCCAATGCAATGAGCTCTCTAAAGAAAAACTTTCCCTAGCAGCAGCTTCACTGAGATCAATTTTTATCAGCTGATTTTCTCTGGTTTACAATGACAAATTAACATTTATTATCTCTCTTGAACTGGCATTTAGAGTTGCAGCCTGGGTGCGCATTGTGCTAGATTCTGTACACAAATAAAAGAAGAAAAGGTGGATGTTGTCCAAGAACCGTTCCATATATGTACAAGATGAGAGAAAACAGATGAATGCAGTAAGCAGAGTAAGCATGATTTAACAGTAAAGCAAAGATAGTTAATTAATCCGTTTGTACAGAGCCTAGCACAATGGAGCTGGACCACATTACTTGCAACATAAGTACTTAATAGCAACAACAATAATGATTAGGCCTTTAAAATTAATGTATTAATTACCAGTCAGAGCTCATAAGTTGTTTAGCCTGTGAATGAAGAATGCCAGTTTTTTATCTAAAGTATCGGGGGACCTGTAAACCTTCTAGAAAAAGGCTAGTTTCATATCAGTATTGTGTTCCCTCATACACAGTCTTCCTGCCAGTCTGCCGTGAACTAGAATAGTGCTTCTCCCAATTCACCCTTTTACTTATGATCATTATGATTATTTATTTATAATCATGCCATCATTGGTTTGGGTTCTTGATAATCTCCTTCATGTCTGCCCTTGCTTTTGAAGCAGTCCTTTCCCTTTGCTCTTTCTCATTAAACAAATACTGATTGTTTTCCTCCCTACTTTGCCACCCGTTGCTCACTCGCGTGTGCACGCCGTGTTGTCTGTGTTATCAGTAGGACTCAGGAAGGTTAAGGTACGGGTCTTCCATGGCATGAAGCAGGCTCTGATTTGGAGGAAATGCACAAAGATCAACAGATAAATAATGCGATAAACAAGGTCTGAATCAGGCCACCCATATACATCATCTTGTTCTCTCTCTGGAGCAGCGACAAAGGATAAAATCCACTGGAATCGTGGCAGGGCATGTGTGAATTTTAAACTCTAACCCCCCTGTGATGACTTTGCAGATGATTTATTTTCACCTGATTTAAAGATGGGTTGAACCAAGGGGTTCTCTTACATAAGGCCTTCTGAACAGAGCACCCCAAATGAGAAGAAAAAGTCCAGTGAAAGGTGATGATACCGCACCAGCAGGTCCATCCACTCAAGGGGCAGACCTACCACTACTGTAGGGTGAATCACAACCTTGTGAGCAAATCACTGCACCTCCATGGGTTTCCAATGGTACCTCCAAGTCTCTGCTTGCATTTTGCTATCTGTGAAAGAAACTTGATGGTTCTTTCTTATTGGCTGCTCCAGATCCATAAATTACTCCTGTTCCTCAATTTAGATGAGAATTTCAGTGAGGTGAGTGATATAGGCTGAAGAAACCAAGTGCCTAAAACAAAAGACAGATGGCTGAACCCATGGTTCACCAGTGATGAGCTGCAATTGGGCCATGTAGACTTTGAAGTAATTCATTACATTTGTATCTCTTCTGTAGGGGAAGGATTTTTCTCAATGATTTGTATGACCTTGCTAAACCCAGATAGGTGGTAATTGAGCAGCAACTACTTCTTCAGAAGAAACAGAATAAAAATATTGAAAATATTGACTCACCCCAAAGGCAGTAAGCAGCACTTTGGTCTTTGACCTTTAAGCATCCTAGGGTAGTCAATAACCTGGCTGTTAGATGCTGTGCCTGCCACTGATTTTGATTTGGGAGTAGTTTAACCTTGAACCAAGATCCAAGTAACCATGGCAACAGGAAGTCAGCCTCTCCATCCAAGGAGTGGGAATCCATAAATCAAGGTTCCTAATGCAAACACTGTGTGCAGGTAGAGATTTGAGAGGATAAGTGGTTTGTGAGGGATTACCTTTGAAAAAATGAATGACTGTCCCTTGATATGTTGAAGCACAGCTTCACAGAGACTTTTTTTATCAATAGAGGTCAACAGGTTACAGCTGCATGTTTTCATACAGCTCTTTATATAGGCCATTCAGTTTAATTAGAACCAGATGTTGAATTTATGAGGCTGTTATCATTATTATGTACCATATGCACATGCATATATGTGTATGTGTATTGATACATACATCCACATATGCTTTCTTGTGCACAAACTACATTCATGAATAAATAATGTTAAGGCTCAAACTCAAGCATTATAGAGTGGTGAAACCTCATTTTTGCATATGCACAGTTCCATAGTGCTGTGATCCCGTAGGCGTAATTACCTGGTCAAATATCCCAGTTATTCTATGGGACAGTGCTTTATTCAACATATAGCACTGACCTAACGAGCAGCTATTTGGTAGTTGGATTTTCCTCTGGCTATTCGGTGTGTGACATCACGTCTCATTTATTCCACATTTCTAAGCCTTGGTATGAATAGATGAATGTTTCATGAATGTTGATAATTTTATTTTCGCAGCACTGCTCTTGAGATGAGGGGTATATTATTGTTCTCATTTGCAATAGAGAAGCTGAGCAGAGAGAGATTGAAGTTGAATGATTACAATTTGAGATGCTTAATACTTGATTTGAGGCTCTGGAAGGATGTGTGGTCTAATAGGCAGAAACTCCTCTGCATATCTCCACCAAGCCATGACCTGTAATTCTGTCTCAGTCCTGTCTATTTCTGTACACATACCTGTTCTCCTCTGTTAAGTCCCAGGCTGATACCAGGTCACAGGTCCATCAGGACTACCATCTCTTACTGGCCCACTCTGTAGCCCCATCTTTCAGATTCTTCTCACCAGTGCAGTTCTTCTGTGCCTGAGCCTTCTGGAGATCTCTTCCATGGTTTCTGAGACAACTCATATGTCTCATGATATTTCACATTTCATGTGCAAGGGACATAGGTACGGACTGTTCATAGCAGCTCCAAGCTGCAAATTGTTGGTTGGTGTCTGGAAAGGCTGAGCAGAGCCAACAGACATAGAAGTTTATGCAGCAGTTGCTGGCTCTGCTTTGAGATCTTGGTCTTCTGGGAAAGATATCAAGGTACTTGTGGGAACTCTTTGAGGAACTACTAGGTGCTATCCAGGTGCAGCCAGGGATAGCAGTAGGGGCTCATTGCTGCAGGGGACAAAAGCTCCCATCTGCTGACCTGACCTGCTGTCCAGGGACATTTGCTCCTGGCCTGGGGCTTGGATCAGGGAAATAATAGAGACGTACTAAACCAAATCTGAGTGGCAAATCAAACCAAGCAAAGGTGGCAGGAGACTTGCACGAATGATCAAGGAGCTTCTGACTAATGTCAGACATAAAAAGGAAGCAAAATAGAGATCGAAGCGGGAACAGGTGACCCAGACAACTACAGAGGCAATGTCCAAGCAAGCAGGGATGGACTTAGGAAGCCAAAGCCTATCTGGAGTTGAATCTAGCAAGGGCAGAAGGACAAAAAGAAATGTTTCTACAAGTACATAAGCATCAGAAAGAAGCCTAGGGAAAATGTGCACCCACTGCTGAATGGAGAAGGGACCCCGGTGGCAAAAGACTGGCAAAAGACCAAGGTACTCATTGTCTTCTTTGCCTTGATCTTTACTGGTAAGACTGGCATTCAGGAATACCAGGGCCCTGAGACTGGTGAGGAGTACTCTTGGTGGAGGAGGATCTGGTTATGGAACAGTTAAATAAACTGAACATACATAAGTCCGTGGGACTTGACAGGATGCACCCAAAAGTGCTAAGGGAGCTGGCTGATGTCATTATGAGGCCATTCTTGATTATTTTTGAAAGGTTGTGGCAACTGAGAGAGCATCCTGAGGAGTAGAACAGAGCAAATGTCAGTCCAATAAGGGCAAGAGGAAAGATCCAGGGAGCAATAGGCTGGCCAGCCTCGTCTTATTCTGTGGGAGAATGATGGAGCAAATAATCCTGGAAAGCATTTCCAAACATATGAAGGACAATAAGACAATCAGGAGTAGTCAGCACAGATTTATGAAGGGAAAATCATGCCTAATTAACCTGATGTTGACTTCAGCAAGACTTTGAACAGTTTCCTATAACCTCCTCATAGAAAAACTGACGAAATACGCGCTAGATAAATGTACACTGAGATAGACTGAAAACTGGCCAGACTGCTGGGCTCAAAGGGTAGTGATCAGTGGCACAAAGTCCAGCTAGAGTACAGTCACTAGTGGTGCACCGAAGGTGTTGATACTGGGACCAAAACTAACATGTTAATTAATGACCTGTGTGATGGGGTAGAGTGCACCTTCAGCAAATTTGGAGAAGATACAAAACTGGGAGGAATGGTTGATATGCCAGAAGGTCATACTGTCATCCAGAGGGACCTTGAGATGCTGGAGAAATGGGCTGACAGGAACCTCATGAAGTTCAACAAGGACAAGTGCAAAGTCCTGCACCTGGGGAGGTATAACCCCATGCATCAGTACCTGCTGGGGGTTGGCCAGCAGGAAAGCAGCTTGGCTGAAAAGACCCTGGGGGTCCTGGTGGACACCAAGTTGACCATGATGCAGCAATCTGCCCTTGCAGCAAAGGCGGCCAACAGCTTCCTGGGCTGTATTAGAAGGGTTGCCAGCAGATCAAAGAAGGTGATCTTTCCCATTTTTTCAGCACTGGTGAGGCCACACCTGGAGTACTGTGTCCAGTTCTGAGATCCTCAGTACAGACATGGACATATAGGAGAGAGTTCAACAAAAGGATGCAAAGATGACTGAGGGTCTGGAGCATCTCTCATGTGAGGAAAGGCTGAGACAGCTGGGACTGTTCAGTGTGGAGAAGAGAACACTTAGGGGGATCTTATCCATGGGTACAAACGTCTGGAGGGCAAAACTAAAGAAGATGGAGCTAGACTCTTCTCAGTGATGCCCAGTGACAGGACAAGAGGCAGTGGGCACAAAATGAAACACAGAAGGTTATGTCTGAACATCACAAAACACATTTTTATTGTGAGGATGACTGAGCACTTGAACAGGTAACCCAGAGACATTGTGGAGTCTTCTGCCTAGGAGGTACTCAAAACTTGACCAGGGCAACCTGCTCTAGCTGACCTTGGTTGAGCAGGGCAGGGTGGACTAAATGATTTCAAGGGGAACCTTCCAATCTCAGGTACTTTGTGACTTTTGAATCTTTGTGTAATTTAACTCCCAATATCTGATGCATTTTATCTGAGGCCCATGTGCAGGTTGAGATTTGAAAAGAGAAGGAATTTATGAAGGACTGTCCTAGATACATTGAAGCCCAGCATCACAGAGACTGGGAGAGGATTTCATAAGCTGGCAAAGAAACAACGCAAAGTCCTCACCCTTGCAGACTTTTGCTCTGGTCTCATGAGAGCAGGGCTACTGTATTTTCACAAAGCAGCGACTGCTAGGAGTTTTCTAAAATGGGCAAAAAAACTCCCAGTCTTATGGTAAAAGGTGACTGAGGCATTTTAGCTGACTTTCTGCTTGATAAATTAATACACTTATAGATATATATGCAGTATATATCCACACACATGAACTCACAGAAATATTACATATAAATGGGTGGAGACACATTCAGGTGTATTAGGCAGATATCTAATATGTAAAATTTCAATCCCAGCAGTTTTATTTGACACATTTGCAAGCAAACAAAGTGGGGTCAAATCACAAGAGAGTTTGAGAAACATTGTTAGGTGAGGAATCTACCAGCCCTGAGTGTATAAGTTTTATTTCTCTGGAATATTTGACCTCTTTGGTATATTTCTGCTACTCATTACTTCTGCATTGTAATCCCTAGGTAGAAAAAAATATGACAAATTGCTCTTTTTTTTTTAAGTGACATCCCTTTAATGAGTTGTAAGGTAAATTTTCATTAGGAAGAGGATCCCTAAAAAATAAGTGTGAGTGTAAGGTACTTTCGATAGGGAATTACCTACTGAGGTTGTTCCTGATGCCTGCTCCTTACTCAGATGAAAGACCCACCGAGTAAAGTCATTATAGAAGGGGAGTGTGTGAGTGTGGAGAATACGCTGCCCAGAGAATGACAAATAGGCAATCCCACTAAATATAGATATGAAGCATGTCTGTCTTTATACATATACAGAGTGTGGTTTTGCTTGGAGAATAAAAAGTAGTAATGTGGAATTGTTTTGTTGGTTTACCATTGTTTATAGACATCAGTGATGGTACATTGAAGCAAAATTATCCAAAAAAAAACCCCAACAATCATGATCCTTGCTAGTATCAAGACCATATCACAGCACATACACATGAAAATCTGGAAATATATTGGGGTAGCAACGACAGCAGCTGACTAGTCTTTTCCAGATACTCCCTAGGCAGGTTGCTTTATCAATATTCATCCAAATTTTGTTTCCTTCCCCAGGAATTGTAGGTCCCCACTTGAAAGCAGACCAGACTTCACTTCATAGTAAAATGGAAAGTTCTGCCTGTAACATGATGACCAGAAGGAAACCAGCAGCTGTTGACAGCATTGCAATGCCGACTCCAGTATTATCTCTCCTACCTTCATCATCAGCAACATCTGAAGCAGGTAATGTTGTTTCCCTCCAGCCCCTCTATTTCTTCCCCATCTTCTTCCTTCTGGCACTGCACTGAACAATATGTGCTTGTACTGCTCTTCCTGATTGGAGAAGTAGCTGCAAATGTGCATATTTAATGTGATAATCAGGCTGTAATTTTTCTAACACTTTTTATCATGATCATATCTTGGCATATCAAATCTATTTTATTCACATACCACCACTTGTGTAATAATGAGGACACAAGTAGCACCAGCCCGTATGGTCTAGCAGGGGACTCTAAAGCAAGACTCTTGGGTTCCTTTCTCAGCCCGGTTGTTCATTTATTTGAATGTTCCCATCCCCGTAGCACGAACATGCTGAATACACAGTGAATAGCAAAGGAGCAGCTGAGATTTCTTTCTGCATACTTCAGTGATTTTAGCATAATATTCTGTCTTGCAAATGCGAAATTGTCTGGGGCAATGAACAGTGATTTAAAATATATCAGAATAAATAAGTCAGAATAGCATGTTTTTCAATCAACTTATATTTTGTGCTTCTATTTTGAATCAGATCAGAAAGGTGATAGCTTTATACAGTCAGAAATTGAGCCAAGTCATTCAGGCATCATCATGCATTTTCTTGGGCATGGATAGAGAAGTTAATCTTGCATTGTGTCTTAATTTCCAGTGAATGGGGAACCCACGGTACATTACCCTACATGCAGCCATTAGGAGTTTCAAAGTCTTGTCAAACCTTTGATTCCACATTCACAGAAAATATATTTGTGTCACTGAGTTATGGAATGATTACGTATTTAATTATGCAATTGAAAGTGCTGTTTCAGTGCACTCCTTTTGATTTTCCTCTCATTTCCTGAATAAATAGTGCAAACAAGGGATCTGAGCTGTAAAGTACCCTCTATAAAGCTAAATTTTTATATTAAAAAAATCAGCATTCTCTGTTTAGCCTTTAATACTTTCCTATATATAAATGAAGGACAGATTTTTAATGCAGCAGAGAATGAAAGCACACAAATATTTTATGATCAGTTTCAAGATGAAAGTGTATGCTTGACCGCTTAGTTCATTCTTTCCGTTTTCAGAAGTCTAATTAAATTGTTGGTTTGTCTGTAGCCCAGATGTTGAAACAATTTAATGAAAACTGAAAGAAACTGTGTTAATGGGAAAACAGGACAGTGCTATGGGTTTTCTGCAATTAACAGGGAGCTCTCTGAAAATTCCTCCACTCAAACCAAGTCGATGAACTGAGCTCAGCTGTTGAGCAGTCTTCTCTGTGCCATGTTCTTGCAAGTGGCCGTGGGCAACTCCAAACGGATGGAGAATAACAGACAGTAAGAAGGATCTTTAGTGCTGCAGGCACAACAAAGCCACCCAGAATAAAGTTAGAGGGGGGATGGAAAACTTCCAAGGGGACTGACCTACCTGGACTCACCTCCTCATTCAGCACTGCTGTGCTGGAAAGGGTCCTCCGGCATGCTTGACGCTGCCCTTGGAAATGTATATTTTTGGTAGAGATACGTCTCTTTGCCTCAGAAGCTATTTCCAGTGTTGTATCAATCCTCCATGACTTCCCGGTACGACCTGTGGCCGTTTCAATTTGTCTCTGTCTGTGAGAAGGACCCTCACTGAATCTGTGTGCCCTGGGGAGGGGAGAAACACTAGGCCTCCACGTGCCTTATTTTAAATCTGTAACATTGGTTTTTAAGACTAACACTAGCTCTTGCTTGTTTGGGACAGCTAGGTGAGGTTGTCTGGAGAGCAGGAAAAGGGTGGAAGGAAAGTACAAAAGCCTGGGCTGCATCAAGCATTTCTAGTTTCTCTTCACTTTGGGCTGGATTGTAACAAATAGTTTCAGGTCTTCACGGAGGCAGCACATAGCCCTGCAGCCTGGGGAGTTGTAGGGATATAACTGTGCCCAGGCAGCGAAGTGTGCCCCCTTCTGCATCCCCAGCACCTGGAGGTTGCCATCATGTTGTATCACCTCTGTAGGAGCATATTCCCTTTTTCATATGCCTGTGTGCAGACACAGTGTTACTACTTCCCACCTCCTCTTCAGCCCCTTTTAGATGAACTCCACCAGGCAGAGTAAGACAAAACTCTTCCTCCCAAAGCAAGATTTCCACATGCAAAGAGCAAAATATGTGCAGGAAGAGAACAACAAAGCCTAAAACCGATGCAGGCCAACTTGGTTCCAGGGTTGGGCAGGGTCTGTCAGGATAAAATGGAAAAGATTAGTACTTAGCTTTGGTTTTCAGCAGAGCGGTATATCACATGGCAATATAGCAAAATTTTTTATATCAAAGATTCCTCACCAAGAGCTTCCAGATGAGTTGATAACACCTAATGGCTCTCACTTCAATAGTAGTTTATTTTGGCAGATCTCCCTGATATTTTGTCATATGCACACTTCATCAAATCTTCCCCCTGCAGACACATCAGACTCTTTTCCGCATAGTCTCCATACTCCAAATGTAGAATCAGATGTCCCTGACTCTCAATAGTCAAAATAATATTTGGTTTCCTAATATCTCCTTTAAAAAGCTTGACTTGAAAGCATATTACTTATTCAGCACATGCATTCTGACTATTGGCAGACTATGTAACACAACTCAAACACTTTCTAGAGCTTACAAGTTCAGAGGTGTGCTAGCAAGAAAAACAAAAGCATTATTAGTAGCTTCTATCAAGCTTCCTGAGAAAGTCATAAACACCCCAAAGCATTTACGAAAGAAAAATTAGTGCAATAAGCCAGCATAGAACAGCATGGAAGTTTTTTTTCTACATGAGACAATGAGTTTCAGTCCAAAAGGAAATGGACTATCGGATTGCAAGGTTTTAGGAGAGAAAAAAAGTATCTAAACAGGATGAAAGAAAACACCAAGAGTGATGTTCAGCTTATAGATTTGCATGTAAGTGTAGATATCTACCCATAATTGTCTGCATAATAGCTAATTTTGGAGAACTAGGCAGTTTGGCAGAAAGCAGATGCCTACTTTTGCTCCACTCAGGCACTGTCTACGCACCATCAGGCTCCACTCAGGACACTCAGCCGNAGGTCATCCTCCACCAGCTATACAGACCAGATCTCCATTGACTCCATGTCAGGGGGTTGGAACTAGATGATCTTTAAGGACCTTTTCAACCCAAGTCATTCTGTGATTCTGTGATTCTGTGACTGCGACGGGGGGGGGTAATACTAAGCTGCAGAAACAATCATCTACAGATATATCTCAGTAAAGACATAAAAACTTCGCAGATATTTGGCTAATGCTTTATTTCAAATTCGTTTCCTGTCCTTTGGCTTACTTACTTTCCAATGAAAGTTGAGAGCAATGCCAAATCTCCTGATTTCACCATGAACCTTGCAATTTTTACTTTCTGGAAAAAAGCTGCATCTTGAATATGTGAATTTAAAAAAAAAAAAAGTCTTGAAAATATGCCCTAACAATAACGATACAAGGCAAAAGTGGACAGCAAATACGAAGGGTGTGCAAAATGTTCAATTTCTTAAATCTTCTGACCTGAAGCTACTCACTGGATCTGGGAGGGTCTCAAAGGAGTTGAATGCTTAGGGCTGGAAATATTGGGACTATATACATCAATCACCAGTGAGGCCAGATGACAGTAATCATTTTGTGTGACAGGGATCTAACCTTATTTTGATCAGATGACTCGCTGCCACATGCCCTTAGGGCTCTTGCATCCACGCTTTTTAGGGGTGACCTACTTGAGAGGAATTTTGTGCAACTAATTAGCTTCTCCTAAGCAACTTGAATATTTCATTTCCTTTCTCTTTTTCTTTGGTACCAAAATGACTGCATTCCTCTTTTCTTTTGTCCTCTGTGAATCACAAACTGCAAGTGGGTTTTATTTTTCTTTTTGGTGTGGGGAGTGGGTTACATATGGAAAATGTATTTTGTTTTGTAATTAATGAAAACCAGACTTTGGGAAGTTAGCCATCCAGGTCTTTATTTATAAGAGAGCATATGTCTGTGTTTTGTTTATGACTCACTCCTACTTCTTGCATTGTAACTTGGGTTTGTTTACGCAAGCTCTTTGCTGAATCCAAGCAACATGGTGGTATAAGAGCCAATAATTTATGTTCTGCAAGAGGGGAGGACAGTGAGTGAGGTTTGTATTCTGAATCTGTCATAGCCCATAGTGAGCAAGAGGAGATTCTACCACTTGACAGCTCCTGGTTATCTACAGAAAATGCTACAATAGCAACTTTATTTAAACTACTGTGAGAAGATTAGCCTGTTAGCCATGAAGGGAGTGATAACCCCCAAATGAACCTTTCTCGAAATGTTGGCTGCTCTGGAAACTTCAAGGATTTCAAACCCAAATGACTGCTTGACAGTCAGGTATAAATTAAGTTTGCAAGTAGATGTGGGCTGAGGTTAATTTAGGGGGATGGTCTATTCTTTACCAAAAAGAAGTTCTGAACTCCATCATTTCTTTTCCAGCAGTGCAGAACGGATATGTTAGGAATGAAAAGGAGCACCAGTTATTGCAATAGCAGATTTAATACATTCTGTTTCTCTCACAAAGGGGTAGTTACTTATAATCCGTGTGCAAATCCTGAGCTCTGAACAGATGCCACGTTCAGTAAAGGACAATGAGATAAGTTAAGAAAAACAAGCAAGGTCTCATGTCTTAAGCAAAGGACTAGGAGCCAAGAAATGCTGGGTACTCTTTCCAGCTCTGACAATGACTCACAACGTGACCTTGGCAAGAGACTTAACTACATTGGACTTCATTCAGATCTAAAGCAAGTGATCTGAAGCAGGAGTAATCTTAATTCAGGGGACATTAAAGCCAATTATATGACTGAGTAGTTTCAGCTAGTATCTGTGGAGATGATAGTAAAGAAACTCAGGAAGGGGTAATGAATTTGCCACAGGTAAAGCAGCCCACACAACTTGCCTGTGCCCACTAATTTCAGTAACAAACACTTTCCATACTAACTGAAAACCATGACAAGAATTAAGGGTCGGAGTGAAGAGATCAGGAGTATTTGTTTGGGGTATAGAAAGTTTAATAGTTACAGTGGGCCAGTATGACAGCTATGCTAAGCAGCCCTGCCTTCTCTCCCACTAGAGTTTTATAACTGAAAATGAAGCAAACCCATGGTAAAACATTGCTGTAGAAAATCTTTGTTTCTTTAGAAGAGGAGAGAGCCATAGAGAAATCTCTGAGGACTGCGTGACAGTCAAAACTGTGTTTAAACCTAGGACAGTAAAAAAGGAGGTAACAGCAATCCTTCTGGGACTGTAATAAATAATCTTTTAACTTTCTTTTAGTTGCTTTTCTATTCAGAGTCCTTTCTCGCAGCCATCACTTCTTCAGTAGTCATATTCAGCCTATTGAGCTGGAAAGCATCTGGCCTTCATGACATTGAAAGTGGGCAAAGGGGGGGTTCTGTTCACTGTTCTTTGACCTAGCCCTGTTTCTGTTCTATTCTCCCAACAGCCAGCCCACCACTGAAAAAAAGGTTCAAGCGCCGTGAAATCGAAGCAATCCAGTGCGAGGTGCGCAAGATGTGTAACTACACCAAGATCCTGTCCACAAAGAAGAACCTGGATCATGTGAACAAGATCCTGAAAGCCAAGAGGCTGCAGAGACAATCAAAGACAGGCAATAACTTTGTCAAGAAGCGGAGGGGGCGTCCTCGGAAGCAACCCCTCTCCTTTGACGAAGACTCCAGAGACCAAATGCCCGTTCTGGAAAAATGCATTGACCTTCCCAGCAAAAGAGGTCAGAGGCCGACACTCAACCCTTTGATATTGGAGCAAGCAGCCAATCAAGATACAATTATGGCCACCATCGAGGCTGTCATACACATGGCTCGAGAGACGCCACCTCCACCACCTCCTCTTCCTCCTCCCCCTCCTCCTCCCCCTCTACCTCCACCCCGGACACCCCGGGTTGGGAAAAGGAAAAGCAAGTCCCCGCAGGAGGAAGAGGAGGACGTGAAAGTGAAGCGGCACAGGAAAGGCAGAGGGAGTGAAAGTGAAGGCCTTCCCTAAGGCCGGCACACCCCGTCGGATGTCGGGTGCCGGTGGCAGGGCACGCTGGGACTGAGGGACTGAAGACATGCAGTCCGCTTCGCCCTTGGGGCAGCACCAGACTCACTCATCCCTTTGNNNTGGTGGCCAGAACTCATTGCAGAGAGCTGTGCCAGCTGGGATTTGCATCTTCTTCATTGTTTTTGCCCCAGCCCTCCCCAGGAAAGAGGGGGAAAGGGCATGGGGAAGATTGGGGATAAAGGGGGCTTGGGGGGGTGTCAAAGTTGGGGAGAGCATCTGCTTTGCAAAGTTTCCAAAATTAGTCAGCATCTCAGCATTGCTGTTCTCATACCATACCCGGAGGCGGGAGGTTGTCCTCGCAGAGAGCTGAACATTGTCACTAGAGCTGCATGCTCAACTCTGATTCTGTTTGGCGGGCCAGGTGAAACTAAGAGTAACCATACCATAGTAGAAATCACTGTAAAAAAGAAAAAAAAAGAAAACAAAACAAAACAAAAAAAAAAAGTGTAATTTTTTCAACTGTGATCTTGGTTATAATCTGTTTGAAATTTTTCTTTTCCGGTTTTATATACCTACCAGGCTTTGGGACAGCATAACCCAAAATGCCTGACTCCTGCTAGAACTATATATTTCTTTCTCATTTACTTGCCTAGTTACAACTAGCTGCAATATAGGCAATAGAAAAATAGAGCCTTACACATGCGCACACTCATTCCGAGTGGTATCCCAAGGAACGACAGAATATCACAGCATTTAAAATAAGGTGTATGTGGATATTCAGTTATGATAGCACGTTTCTATAAAGCAACTTGGCATTTTCAATGGCATGTGAAAAAGGGGTCATCCATCAACCAAGTTGTTTTGATGCTCGGTACACATGAGTAGAGAACAGCAAGACACTTCTGGGGAATAGAGTTATAGTAAACATAGGCAAAATCACCAAAAAAAAGAATATAAAAAACATAAAAGAAAAAAATAGGACAGAAAAAATAGATGAAAAAGACAGGGCCCAAACCTACCACTTCTTACCACCTGCAATTCCCAGTGAAATTGATGGGAAACACTGGATCCAAATTGTTTGCATTGGGTAGTAATGCCTTGATATGTTCTTTTAAAGAAAATAGATAAAATAGATTGTTTAAAAAAAATAGAGAACAAAGCCCTATGGAAAATAGGTTCTTTCTTGGCAATTATTTCTTAAAAAAGAGAAGGAATAAGTGTTCTTATCTGAAAATAAAAATGTTCAAAGGGTATCACCACTGCAATTGTATTAATGCCACTTTGGACATGTTCTCCAAGTTGTGGTTGCCTTAATAAACTAAAAAAAAAATTTTTTTTGTACATAATGTAATTATAAAGCTCTCAGTCTGCATGGATGCAAACTGTGTGTGACAAATCGTCTCTTTAAATGGTCAGTTCAAATTGTACATTTCTCATTCGAGTTGTACATTAGCCATTGATTTAACTTGGGTAAAATACTCAAGCTCCATTTCCACAGCCCAATTAAAATGTTTAACTAAAACAAAGACTGAACATGAAGCTGTTCCATTGCAGTAACAATGCTTTTTTTTGAAAAAAAGTCAGTTGTTGAAATTTGAAATAAGTACTTTCAAATTTATTTCATTTCTTTTTAAAGTCCTTCAGTACACTCAACACCTGGCATGGCAAGATGGATATTAAAATGGGAAGGGGGGAGGGAAAATTCCAGCAAGGGAGTGGGGATTGGAATTATTTAATGATTCACAAGCCAACTGCTATTCCCTTTTTTGAGAAATTTTTGAACTGGCTTATTGCCAAGGAACCTTCAAGTAGCACGACACTAAAAAAACTCAAAACAACAAACCCAACAAAAAAGTCCCACAAAAAAATTGTATTTCTATTCTGTTCTTTATTTACAAAAATCATATCAAGACTATGGTGTTAAAGGGACACTGTAAACATACAGTTCATTATTTTTAGAGACTGGTTTTTCTTTTGTGATAGCACCTTAGTTTATTAAAACTGAATGCATTTGGAGTTTGGATTGGGGTTGGGGGGCTGGGAGAGGGGATTTTTTTTTTTTTTTTAAAGGCTGGAACAAATCTTGAGATCCTATCTCCTTAAAACTGATAGAAGGGATCACAGAATTTTGTTTCCAATTTATTTTGCATCATACATCATACTCATTTGTGCTTTTTGTTTTCCAATTAATGCAGCTTAGAAATAAACTGGCTGGTTGCTCACTGTGTTACAGCCAATTTTGCTTTTCAGTTCTTTTGAATTAGCAGAGTGTTATTGACAGAAGCTGTAGGCCTGCAGAAAAAAAAATGCTTAAGCCTTCTCGAGCTCATCCCTACTGCCTTAAAAAGCATTGAACTGAGGTTCAGTTGGTTCAGAAATCTTTTTTTTCCATCCCTCCTTTGGGCCTGAAAGTAGGTGACAGTATCATTTAAAACGTAAAAAAAACACCTGTGTTTGGTATTCCAGGAAGCCTATAAACTGAAACTAAGCCAGAGATCAATTTATCCTTAGTTTTGTCTCCAGTGATCTCTTTATTAGCATTGAAGGACATTTCAATGAGTAGCGAGTGGAGCAAAGGTCTGAAAGGACCAAATTCTGTCACTGAAAGCCCATCGTGGCTTCAAGACATGTCAGACCTTCCAGTGTACCGACAAGGGCTGGATTTGGGCTGAACCTTTCTAGGTGCACTGGGATGCAAAACCCACCAAGAAAGGATCACTGAATGGCTGCTGCCTCCCATGGTCCCAAAGTCTGGGAAAAAAATGCTCTTACTTTTCCAAAAAGCACTTCCAAAATGCTTCTAGAGGCACAGTGCTTAAGGAGAGCATCCACTCAGAGGGTACAACCCCATATACTCTTTGCTGAGCAAAAGAATTTAAGAGGTCCTTTTGGTCCTAGAGAAATTAAGGGTAGTGTTTAAGACTTGGTAGCTGCAAGTTGTCATTGTAGGATGGGCTCTATCCAGACACCCAAGGTCTGTTTGTCACGGCAAGAAGGTGCAGGTAGAGCATCATGCTGCGGTACAGCCGTGGCTGTTTGTCCAAACAACAGCCCATTGCAGCCAGTCCTGGCTGGCAGGAAGATTAGCTTGTTAATTTGTATGAAAGCAGGCTGAAAAAACTGTTAGATGGCACTCAGAATTTGTGTTCTGCATGTTGCATAGCCTATAAATATGATAAGCAAGTTGCTGACAGAATAATATTATAAGGCGATGTACTACATGCAGATCATAAAGGATTTAGTTTTAGGGCTTAAGGCTAAAATCCCACTCCTGCAGTTTATTACCCAACAATATTCCAGTAATGAGCTTTTTGATTTATTTTTTTTCCCCTACCACTAGGAAGATTTACTAAGGAACTCTCTAAATTCTCTCCACACGTTACCAAGGACTGTATAAAACTGGGGTGAAAGCCCTTTTGCTTATTAAGACCAAAAAGACCTTTCAAACACCTCCGCTGTGTCACAGATTAACACGTATCTTAGCATGCTTCAATAAAAATGTGAAACAAAATCACATGGCTGTGAGCCATATGAAATGAGGCCACGGGTTTGCATCCTCTCCATGGGTCTTGTATTCCTCAACCCAGCATAAAACCAGGAATGGGGACAAGTGTGTGGGGAGAGAGGAAGAAAAAAAAAACACAACCGCTTGTGTCTCCAAGAGCTTCATACTGCCAGTTTCTTGAGCCCTTCAATATTAAATTTTCT